>JAJMAG010000018.1:104018-166567 GCA_030564905.1 Geotrichum fermentans | reverse complement strand
TTATTATTATTATTATTTGTTATATGTCAACTGCGGTTTACGTACTCTATAGACGTTAGCAGCCAGCCAGGATACCCGGGGGACCCGAGTCCATTAGCGGTGGTGCTGATTGTCTAAATGGCCTAGACTGTCTAGACGACATTTCCCCTGGAACAGGTTCATCAAAGGGTCCCTCTGGGATCGGTGGGCGTTTGGTCACTTATCAATCAATTTGTAAGGCACCTACTTCTTAATAATCTTCAAAAGTGGAGTAAGTAATCGATCGCCGAGCTTCATATCTTTTTATGATTTATGAAGGGCTTCGGCTTCAAATGTTGTTGACGGCTGAGCCTAGGTTTCTACCCGCTCTTTTTCAAATACTATTTTTATTTACAGATTGTACTGTACCTTACAAAATTGAATGCCGAGATATATACTTTATCGCTATTTGTGAGGATCAATGTCATTAAGCCTATTCCACATTTGAGTCTCAAGCATGACATCCATGAACATTGAATTCTGCGCTGCTAGTTTAGCATCCATCACCCCCACGTTTTCTATCAAATAGGATCTTTGACCCATGTGCAATCTATTGACGTCAACTGGTGTACTATAACTTGAATTTAAGCAGCTAGCTTCAAATACTAGCTAGTATTTATCGCTTGTGAGCGTCAATATCAATATATATCGAAAGGCTAAAATGCCACACTCTTTTTCTATTTTAAAAACTCAAGTCCTTGTTTATTATACATGTACTGGCGTGGATACGCCGGTGAGTTTGTAACTCTGGTACCTGAATCCTGGATGTGTACAGTGCATGCACGCTGATACGCTGATACGTTGACACATGCGTCCCGTTTTGTCACGCAGCAGGTGCAAAATGCCCCAGAACCCCGCATCAAAAAAATGCTGGCGCCTTGTAGGATCAATTGGCTTTCTTTCTTCACGGTCAAACCAGTACACAAGTGAGCGTGTTAACTCCATAGTACTGCAGCATTAAAGGGAGAAAACCAATATAGCACGAGACATACGGAGTTAACCACCCCTGCCGGCCAGTCAATTGAGAGGTGCCCGGCAGAATTGATGCTTGGCACAAAGTTCAATGACATGATCATGATGGTACTATCTAAACTTTGAACCCATGGACAAACAAACAAAAAGTAGCTTTATTGGAACCTCAAGGCTTGAAGTTACTAGTAAACTGGAGACGGGCTTGACAGGTGTACACGGCGTTAGAATAAAACCTTGATTATCATGATGATGTAAGAAGGAAACTGTCAAGTTGAAGCGTCAAATGGTATTAATTAATTTTTTTCCGCCTCCATGGAACTACACATATGGTGATCAACGATGGTTTCTTTCAACGTTTGATATCAATAAGTTAATGATGTGCTTAATACTTGGAGCTGTTTGAAGCCCATGCAAGTTTAATTTGAACGTAATGAAAGCCGTGTGCTGGTGTTTTAACGGCTGCTAGGCAAAATCGCACGGTCGACTTGAGTGAATCAACCTTCGAACGATTCAAGTTGTCCAAGAGCAAATTTTCTTTGGTACGGAAAAATACTGTTTCTCTTGCTGAATTGGCCATTGGCGCCGTGCATGCCTTCCAATATCAACATTCAAGCCCTAGCGCTCTTGCAAGTGGCCCTCATATATTGTAAAGTTCAAAATACGTAGTTCTTTAAGTTGAAAGGCAAGTGAAGGAGCACTTGAGCGTAATTAATATTAGCAGCTGCTGCAGTTCTCCGCCATTCCAATTCAGCATCCTGCAGCACAAAAATGCATATGTACCAGCAGAAAGAAAGCACCAACCCAAAAATTATAAGGAAAATTCAGCAGGCGCACGCCAAGTTATAACAAAAATGCTCGCCCATCAGTAATCATTATGGACAACTTCAAGGTTCAAAACGCTGCGACGGGCGCTATGCGTTCAGGTTGCCCATTGATCCGGAAGGGCGGGACAAGAGTTTATAATTGAGAGCTGGTGCCAAGAAGCTTAGTCCCGACCGGCACAAATCAGCTGCCGACACCCGCGATTTTGTTCTCTCGGCACTTGCTTAGAAGCGAGACCAGGGCTTTTGAAAGTCCATGGTGATGAATAAATATGTCTTTTTTGTGGGTTCAAATTGTTGTAAATTTTACGATTGCAAGTCCAAGTGTACGTGTATATACGAACTACGCTACGGCTGTACAGCCCAGTGGGAGTAGCCGTGCAGGGCTAAGAACTTGACCCCGCGGGGAACTCTGCTGCCTGTCCAGACCATCAAAAGATCATCACCATATGGCCACTTTTTTTCTTTATGAATGCGAGCGTACGGCCAACTCCACATGGGTCACTGTTTGGTAGATTGGAATGACCAATCATCAGTACCAACATTTGAGCGCTTTGGAAGCACACTCAAAGTGCTCCACATTATGTAATTTTACACTGTTTACATCATGCGTTGCTCGCTCTTTATTTTGCCGGCGCCATCGACTAGAGAAGACCTCTGGAGGTTAACGAATGACGGTGAGTTGCGCTAAACACCGACATGCATCCCATGGACTAACCGCGTGGAGAAATACACAAGGCAGCCGTCCCAGACAAGTAGCCACGGGGAGCCCTCGAATCGTCTCCCCCTCAAGCCACCTCCACCTTTAGTACCCCCACAAAACAAGTTTAGCCTTCAATTTACATGATGTTCATGATCTCAAACAGTGCTGGTCGGAAAAATAGCAAAGATATCATTAGTAGCCATGCACATAGCAGAGAACAGCACCGCACCGCACAGCAAGTAGTAACGTATGGGCCCGGTGGCCAGTAAGACGCGCTCATCTCAATCAAGGCCCAAGAAAAGTCCAACTGTCTCCTTGGCAGAGGAATTGGCTTTGCTTGACGGATTTAAGTGATACTAGTAGCAGCAGCATCGACTATAAGACGTTGCTACAAACAGCACCAGGCAATAGCCCAGTGGGCGGCAACAAGCACCATGCCCAGTATTTCTGAGATCAATGTTGGTAATCTCCAAATGCTGCTCCAAGACAACGTCTTCCTAGATTAGATATGGTGAACTCGGGTGGTTGGTTCCTTACGTGACACGCCTCACCAGTAGTAGTACTTCGTTTGAATGTTCAAATTAGTGTTTCGCTGAGAGTTCCAAGTTCTCCACGCGTGGCTGCTTCACTTTGTTTTTGCTTTTTACGTTGGGAGTATTATTTTCCTACAGGTTGACGCTGTCGCCCCATCAATGAAGGCGATGATGAGTCTTCAAATGGCCATAGTATCCATCGCACGTAGGTTGATCTGGATAAATTAAAACAAAGTAGCATATACTGCCATGGCGATCACGATACGCGTTCTGTACTGTTTTCCGTCCCAATGTGTTATTCTCAGTTTCAATATCAATTTTCATGCTGGTTTGGGTCCAAGAACAGTCAACTACTGGTATTTTAGCACACAAATAAAAAACCTGCACCCCGTATTTTTACAGTTTGGACTTTGCAGGCATGTAGCTTTAGATGTTCAGGGATAAGAACGTAAGCAGCTGTACTACTACTGAGTGCACGCAGCAATGTTCTCCTTCTCCTCTCAGGCCCCTCAAGTACTTCTCCTGCTACGTACTGCCAGTACAGAGCGGATATTATTTATCTGGGGATAGCATGTAGGTGTAGTCTGGGGTTACCCCATATTCCGGGCTTCCCCAGATCTCGAGCCAACTCCCCAGATAGCTAGTGCAGATGTCCTTCAAACCTT
The DNA here is from genome assembly GCA_030564905.1 of Geotrichum fermentans. NCBI lineage: Eukaryota > Fungi > Ascomycota > Dipodascomycetes > Dipodascales > Dipodascaceae > Geotrichum > Geotrichum fermentans. Next base: position 162,855 of record JAJMAG010000018.1, on the reverse strand, counting down.
CAAAATATTGCTCGCAAAAAGCCACATCCACCAACAAAGAACAGCTGGATGTAGTGTTGACTTGAAGGAGACCAAAAAGGGGGAAATGGTTTTCTTTCTTACCGCATTCAAATTTTCCTTTCAAACGGGAAAAACCTTGGCTTGGCATTTTCTCTCTCGTGGACAACGGGACCATCGGTGAAACTATCAGAGTTCATTTCAACTTTGCAAACCGAGCTAACGACATGACAGACGTGTACTCTTCAGTTAAGCAAACATATACGCCAAGACCATATATTTCAAGTGCTCGGTGCTCTCAGTGCTGGAGTAAGAAAATGAAATAACGAAAAGAGTCCAGACTTTACAAAACCGCAACGGAGTTAATAACTGCTTACAAATATTGGTGACTTATTTATCTTTTTTTTTTTTTTTAGGGAGAAAATAATCCGCTGACAACTTCTATGGGCGGACATCCAAAACGTACGCAATGCGAGAAAGATTTTATATGAGAAATTCCAAAAGAAACGAACTTTAATATTGAACATCAATGATTGAACCGGCCGGACCAGATAATATGAACTAACTCATAAACAAACAGCACTCGCAAGCTGAGAACTGAACTTCAGGTGAGGCTCCGGAACCAATTCACCAACTTGCGCAGGTATACAAATCATGGCAAAGATCATGGAACAGGATATCTTGAAGGACTGCGGCAAATTTGAAATGTTAACAGATAGGATCAGCACCCTTTTCACATGAATTCATGAAACATACATCAAGGCCACAGAAACATATGCGAGCGCACGATGGACAGTCCGCGTCACTCATTTCCAAAAGTTCAAATTTCTTAAGTTAAATTAACAATTGGTCGGCGATCGCCATCAACTTAATTTAGGACACAATCCCGATTGATCTCTAGCGAGCTCAAAATTGTATTTAACGCTCGTCCTTATTGCTCTTTAACAAAAAAAAAAAACCTGGAAAAATAGTTATCATGGACGAATGAACGATGGATCCGAAACTGCACAATTTCACTTTTGTGACGTACTTGTACTTCACGCTTACATGTACGCTAAACTTATAAACAAGAATAGCGAAAAAACCAAGGATTTAACGATGTATTAATGAAGTTTCGCGAAATAAACTTAATCAAACACTGTATACGATGTCTGTGATGAAATTTTTTGTTTTGACTCCAACAGTGATTTGAATTCAACCTTTTAGACAAACCTCCCCTCCCAAGATACAGAGAGGCCGTCTTTGAGTGAAACATGCCATTCGGCGGCCTCCTTCTTCCTGCTCTTCCTTCCTTTGCCCCTCTCCAAATGCCCCAACATTTGAAGGCACCTGGTTATGTTCGAATTGAATCAAGAGACGGACGTCTCTTTTGCGCTGAAATTAATTGGAACTCCAGTAATCTCAGTCCCCTCCTCCCTCACCTCTAATGAAGTATATGTATGTAATTTTATGATTAATTTTTTTTTCCGTGGATCGATTTTCCATCAGTGCTTGTCCACCACCGCCGCCGGAGAATAACAATTACCAGCCTTGGAAACCTGGAACCAGAATAAACTGCGTAATAACTTGCAAGTGACACATAGCTATGTAAAAGGAGTGGAATTGTTCATAAAAAGCAAACAAAAAACACAAATTGTAATACAGTCGAAATATTTGCGTTCCCGCATCTTGATCATCGCTTTTATTTATCCAGCCAACCCCCACCATTCAACTGCCAAAAGAAAATAACGTTCAGACATGAACACAAAAAAAACCCCAAAAAAATAGGTTCCACTCATACATAAGCTCAACTCGATCAACGCTCAAGGACGTCGTACTATGGGCCTTGCCATCACGCTGGCTCACCCCCTCTCCACACAGCTTGTGCGCTTGAGATGATGTGGATCGTCATCTGGCACGCTCATTGATACCCCAGTTTGTGCAGCCGCTGCATGATCAACAGCGAGCATTTGAATTCATGACTTTTCTATATAAAGTGGCCCAAATCCGGGCCTTGGATTGTCTTCTTTTTTTTACAGGCTTTTATTGTTACATCTTCTTCACACATAAATAATCCATCAGCTACTTTTTTAACCATGGGTTTCACGGTCTATAACCCCTACCTGCTCGCCGGCATCGCGACAATCGGTGGCCTGCTATTCGGCTTCGATATCTCGTCCGTTTCGTCTTTCGTAGGCCAAACAGGCCCCGGCCACTACGCAGAATACTTCAATAACCCCGATTCCATCACTCAGGGAGGTATCACCGCCTCCATGGCCGGTGGTTCCTTCCTGTCTTCCTGCGTCTGTGGTTTCTTTGTCGACTGGCTCGGTCGTCGTCCCGTCATCCAGATCGCCGCATGCTTTTGGATGATCGGATGTGCTATCCAGTGCTCGGCCCAAAACGTTGCCCAGCTCATCTGTGGCCGTCTTATTGCAGGTATTGGTATCGGTTTTGCCTCCTCGACCGTCCCCATCTACATTTCTGAACTCGCACCCAAGAACATTCGTGGCCGTCTTGGTGGTCTCTTCCAGTGGGCTATTACCTGGGGTATCATGATCATGTTTTACATTGGATACGGATGCTCGTTCATTTCGGGCGAGAGTTCCTTCCGCACTGCTTGGGGTATCATGATTATCCCTGGTGCTATTCTTCTCGGTGGTACCTTTGTCCTTGCAGAGTCCCCCCGTTGGTTGGCCAAGGAAAACCGCTGGGAGGAGGCCATTCATATTATCTCCATGATTCAGGCCAAGGGTGATGTGAACCATCCTGACGTTGCCCTTGAAATCGAAGAGATTCGTGAAGCCATTGAGATTGAACGCGAAAACGCCAACGTTAACGTCTTCACCCTCTTCAAGAAGGAGAACCTCAACCGTACTCTTGTCGGTATCTCTGCTCAGATCTGGCAGCAGCTCACTGGTATGAACGTCATGATGTACTACATTGTCTACATGTTCGAAATGGCCGGCTACCACGGAAACACTGCTCTCGTCTCGTCTTCCATCCAGTATGTCATCAATATGGTCATGACCGTACCTGCCCTGCTCTTCATCGACCGTTGGGGCCGCCGCAAACTGCTTTTGGCTGGTTCCATGCTCATGTGCATGTGGCTGTTGATTATGTCTGCCCTCCTTGGCCACTTTTCCAGCCCTCTGACCGACGTTGCCCCCGACGCAACCATCCGCATCACTGTCCTGAACAAGAAGGCCTCCAAGGCCATCATTTCCGTCTGCTACCTCTTTGTTGCCTCCTTTGCGCCCACCTGGGGCCCCGGTATCTGGATCTACTGCTCTGAGATCTTCCCCACCTCGCAGCGTGGTGTTGCCTCTGGTATCTGTGCCGCCGCCAACTGGATTTTCAACTTTGCGCTTGCCATGTTCGTGCCCACCGCCTTCCGCAACATCACCTGGAGAACCTACATTATCTTCATGGTCTTCTGCTTTGTCATGACCATCCATGTTTACTTCCTGTTTCCCGAGACCAAGGGCAAGACCTTGGAAGAGATCGGCATGATGTGGGATGCAAAGATTCCTGCCTGGCGCACGTCCAAATGGATGCCCGAGACTCCTGTCACGCGCCACGAGCACTTTGAGGAGAAGCGCGAGGCCGAAGCCCTTGGCGAGCACCATGAAAACGCAGTTGACCCTGCCGTCGCTGCTCCTACCAAAGAGGCATAAGCTCTTTATCCCTCCCTTCAATGTTCTTTCTTATTTTTCTTCTTCTCTTTTTCTCTACTGAAAGAATTAAATGCTTTGCTTTTTTCGTGTTTCTATAATAGTTCTAGTTATTGTTTTTTATTTAACTTGACTATGTTTGTTTTTCTTACATACATTAATATAAAGGAAGCAAAAACTACATACTTTTCTCCCCTCTTCCCTGAAAAGAGGTAAAAGACGACAAATAATTTACTAATGAACTTAATACACGTATTTTTCTCACTTGCCGCAAGGTATGGGTAGGGTCCGGCGTCAAGATTCGATTGTTTCATCGGTTGATGGTTAGAATTTTCAAGTCCAAAATACAAGTTTTATTAGGGTTTTATTTTGAGATCCACTCGGCTAATGCGTCACAATTCGGTCTCTTTTCCTTTCAAAGTTCTTCGTACGTCCTGTACTAGTGCACGTAGTACTCTGTAAGTTTTGGGTTTTCTGTTACAGGTCACACGGCGTTCTCTGGCACATGTGCAGGCAAGCGCTCCCTTTGTACGGCTAGGGCATGGCCGTGCGTTATGACAAAGTTTCATCAAAGAAGTTGAACCCCCAGCTGAGCAGCAACAGCAAAGAAAAGAACGCTGCTAGCTATTGGTATTCGATGCGATTTTTTTTACCTTGTTTTTGTTAGTACCATGCCTGAGTCGTTTGCTAACATTGCATTTGTGAATGTTGCTACTAGATTTCAAATGCTGTTTGTTCAACTTGAAAGTCCGTATTGTATGAGTGGGTTTAAAACAATAGCACCAGCCACGCTATGAGTTGCGACGCCGCCATCTAAACCGCCTATTGCAATGTTCAGGTTCGAATCTCAGTTCCATTTTATTTGTGCGGTTTGCGCTCAGTTGGGAAATGCGTTCACAAGACCAAAAAAGAAACCCAAACCCGCAGCTTGGTTGTGAGCCTAAAAATGCCCAAAAGAGGTTGATCACGGACCGAGCAAAGAAAAAAAAAATTTAAAGTTAGTATAAGCTTAGCTAGTATTGGATCAACGGCTGGGCAAACAGCGAAGCCTTACCTGCACCCACAAAGCATCATCAACAAAAGAACGTACATGTATGGCCTTCTTATTTGTGCACAGTTTTCTGGGGCCAAAGAAATTCGAACACATAGAGAAGGTGATAAGCGCCACCGGGGCAAACTTTCTGTATTAAGTAGATTGTAACTACACATTCCACAAAAGACCCTGAAATTATGCCATAAACTACTTTATCCTCTGAAAGAGACTCTAGATATTGCGATAGCAATTTGCGCAAAATGAAGGGTGTAAGACCCCAAATTCCCGGGACGCCCGGCCCTAACACGCTATGGAGACAAGATATCAGAGCGATTTGAAGGAGAGGTAAGACAGCAATAGATCCATTACTCTCCGGGAGTTAACGTTGAGTTGACGTTGAGACCGTTTTAATCAGTTGAGCATTAAGGAAACCAACGCAACAGACGAAAAGCTAACTAAAAATCGACATTTGTGTCACAAGTATGATTAGCATATTATATTTTGAAAAACAGGCTAGATGAAGCTTCCTCTTCATTCTTTATGGGCGAAAAGGAAAAAAAAAAAAGTACGAATAGTGTCATTCAATTGTCATGGTGATTTAAAAAACAACTTGAACTAGAAGGATTCATGCAGTATTTAACACCCATAATTCAAAAAAGATTGCTGAGCACAGACCAAAACGATGCGCTACTTCTTTGAATTCTTCAGATCTGGTATCACAATCTCCAACATATTCTAAGCTTTTGGTTTCAAGAATCGCCAACGATAATCACAGCAAGAGAGCAGCCAAAAGCAACTAGAGATCCAAACTAAGACCACTATCATATATCCTGAGCCCAAGGTAATTAAAATCAATCCCGTTCACGCTTGGGCTCATTACACTTTAAGAAACGTATAACTTCAACTGTAACTGTCACTACTAGTACAAATAAAGAGCCAATTACCGATAAAGGGCACCATGGCATAGTAGTATTTGAATTTTTTTTAACGTAATACTAGTAGTAGAAAGCAACTTCAAATTACTAGTACAGTAAGTTAACAAGTTACCTTCAAGTGAGGCGAGCTTGAAGATTATCCGCGACAGACCCTGGGTATTGTCGTAGTATTCCCTTACAACGTAATAAGGTTAAAACGCACACATAACTCATTGTTATGCCCTAAATTCAAGTTATGTGGATCTCACCAAATGCAACATAAATCACGCTGAAGAGATGCGGAAAAGAAGGGGGACGGGACCATTATCGATGGTTGTAATACTGTAAATTTTTTCCTTTCATTATAAACTAAGCTTAACTGCAACTTTCTCATCAACATAAACGTTTGAAGGCAAATCGAAAACAAAAACAAAAAACAAAAATAAGAGAATTCGTCTTCATAATTAGAATAAACAACTGTGGTGCGCAATGGGCACTGAAAAACTCAAAGACGTAACAATTTTCCCTTAATGGATGAACTGAATACTATTTGTTGAAGTAGATCGGTGGCGCTTCACGCATGCTTTTAGTGCTTTCCTCCTCACTTGCGTGGGGATAGCACCATAGCGGAGGGAAATGATGATGCTTTCATCGGTGCGTCATACTAAGACTGCTTAGTACTGGCGGGAATCCCATGGCGCTGATACGTTTGTCTTGAGCCGTCTTACTGCTGCCACTATTTCCGGAGCTCGCGATCCCACTGCCGGGTGTGCTAGCGCGAGACGTGGCCGTAGGACGTGGACTCGCTTCAAATTGTAGGGGTCTTGGCAGCGGAGCGGTCTGTGCGTCCTTTGGAAGTAAATGCGCTGGTACCAAATTGGAGTAGATGGAGGAAGGGGTGGGTTTGGCAAAAGTAGTGTCGAGACTCCGTTTGCGTTTAAGCGAAGGCGACTGAGCTGTCGATGATGATGATGATGATGCTGACGAAGAAATAAAGGGTGGAGGGGGTGCAGGTATGGCTAGCGATGACGGTGGGGTTGAAAATAGATGTGCTTTGGATTTGTTGGCCTTGGATCCGGTAGTATTAACTTTGAAGCTTGTCACGATACCGCCGCCCATGGGCAGGGCTGTGGGCGCTTTGGCACCGCGCGACGCGAAAAATGCGGGTGTGGGGGTGCCTGCGGCGTTTAGCACCGGCTTACCAATGGTACCCGCGCCGTTGATGCCTGTACTGGCACTGCTGCTACTTCCAGATGTTGCGGCTGAGCCACGGATAGCAGGACTGCGGCGGCCGCGTGGGCGCGACTCTTCATCTTCGCCGGAACTACCCTCTTTCGCGCTCATCCAGACTTCACGTCCAGCAACTCCAGCATTGCTACCACTCTCCGTTGTATCGGCGCTTCCAAACCTCTGTTGGCTCCCCTCCGGCATCACGCTTTGAACTGGGTTCTCTACAGGAGCAGAAGTTTTTCTCTTGGGTTTGTTGGCACCGTACACGCTAAAGCTCTCAAAGCCCACGCCGCGCTCCAAACGTTTCATGCGTCTTGCCTCGAATTCGCGTTCGATCCACTCCAATTTGGCTGCAGAATCTTGCACTCCGTATAACTCCTTGGCCTTCTTCACTACACGTCCGCGAAGGTCAGTGTCCTTATTGCGGTCCATGTTAGCACCACGCCATCGCTTTTTGCGTTCGCGGTTTTCCATCCGGATGCGCTCACGGTCGTCGACAAGTGGGTTATGCCGCCGCCGCGTGCTAAATGATGTGCGTGTAGGTGTGGCTTGCGGTGCGCTCGCCGATGAAATTGATGAAGATGGTGCAGAAGATTGGGCCGTGACAGCGTCGAGTGCAGCCTGTAGAGCTTTGAGTGTGTCGAGCTCACTGGATTCAGCTTGTTTGTTCTCGTCTGTCGATCGTTTAGTAAGCAGTGCAGCTAAGATATTAGAGTCCTTTTCAGTTGTTGATGATTCACCCTCGGTCGATTTGGAAGATCGCTCATTTGCGTGCTCAGCTTGCTTAAATGCGGCAGTTGGGGGCGTATAGTAATAAAACTTGGTCTTTTGCCCCGATGCAGACCCTGTTGCTCGCTTTCCTTGAGCTTTAGCTGCCTCTCGGGACAGCGGGCCTTGCGTTGAGCTGGCCTTCTTTTGGGCAGGAGCATATACTCGGTAAGTAGCATCTCCAGATGTCGACGTCGCAGGAGTATAATACGTTGGCGTCTTTTTCGCGGCGGCCTTGTTCATATCACGGCGTGCCACCATTGGATCTACCTTACCTTCGCTTGGGCGCTGCATCATTTGAGCGCGAGAGTACGCAAGGGTTTCTGCAATACTCATCGTAGATGTATACTTAGAGGAAGTAGACGGAAGTTTTGCAGGCGGTGCAGCACGCACAACTTTCTTGGCTCTGCTACTAGAAGCCTGCGAGCTTCTCTTCTCAGATGTTTGCTCCAAGTTTTCAGAGCCAAGCAGACCGCTCTGCAACAGTACTTCAACAAGGTTGGCTGTACTTCTCCTTGTCTCTTCTTCATCATCTTCATTCATTGCGCTGTCAGCGTCCTCTTTTGATTGCATCAACTGCTTGGATGAAAGATCAAGTAAAATAGATCCATCTGCGTCGGTAAGAGACTTGAGTGCATCTTGAATTTCCATCTTGGAGAAAGTACTTCTATCTTCTTCAGTACGCTCTTCAGTGGTTTCTTGCGTTTGCTCGGAAGAGGCTGCAGCCTCCTCGAGTGCACTCTGGAGAGCAGACACAACCATGCTAAAATCTAATTGGTTTGATGGATCTTGACCTTCAGTCTCCTCGGCGGCAGCGGGTTGAGCTGGCGTCTCTTCCATATCGTCCGGATGCAAAAGAGATGACAGCTGTGCTAAAATTTCTTGGTGATCTTCGCCATCATTCTCCGCGTCCATCGAGGCCTGCATCGGGGCTTCCTTAGTCTCCTGGCTCTCCTCTTTTTTGTCCGCGCTCATCAATAACTCCTGCAGCATACTGAGATCAAACTCAGCTTCTTGCTCATTTTTAGACTCAGCTGCTGGCTCATCCTTTGTGGCTTCGGGTGCCTTGTCGGCAGACTCGCCCAAGGCCATCTCAAGAGCATTTAATAGAATATGGCTAATATCATCCGCATTTTCTTCATTTCCTTCATTTCCTTCTCTTTCTGCCGTATTTGCATTCTCAGATTCGACCTGAGATTGAATCGCTTTGGCAAGTGCGTTTGCGTCAAACTCAACTTCCTGAGAATCTGAATCTTGAGGCTCTAACGCTCGTACAAGAGCGTCAGTGTCGATTTCTGGTTCATCATGTGGTGAGGCAAAATGAGGTGAATCCGTATGAGATGCAAGAGCTTCAATCAGCTCGTTTGCGTCAACCTGGTGAGTTTCAGACTCATTTTCAATCTCCTGTGGCGACTTCGCTTCGGCAGCCACTTGAGCCAAAGCCTCGCCCAGCATTTCAGCAATATCGTTTTCGTCTTCACCTTTTTGACTTTGGGTATCATGGTTCTCATTCTCTTCACTTTTGTCGTTCTCTAATCTGTGAAGTCGAACCAACTCAGCGAAGCTTTCATTAAAGCTCGCAAGGTCCTTTTCGTTGTCTTCCTTTTCCCGATCCTTTAATTCATTGTCGCTTTGGTTCTCGACCTGGGCAGAGGCAGCAGCAGCAGTAGATTCCTTAATAATCTCGTGGATGTCATTCATGCTGTAATGTAGCTCACCTTGTTCCATCGACTCCTGATCTTTCTCATTTGGCGGTGGCAAGGCAGGCTGCTTTTCTATCCCCTGATCTTGGGTATCATCCTTGAACTCGTCCTCTTCCTTAAGCTGAGAAAGATAGGAGGCAAGCTTCTGGCCAAGATTGGCGGCTTGACTATCGAAATCCATATCTTCCTCGTACGCGTCGGAGGCGCCCGTTGAGGTTTGTTCTTTTGGCGGTCCGGGCATTATATTTCAACAAACGCCTGGCATAACGTTAGCGCTCAAAGCTTGAGGCAGTATAAAGAACTTTTAACTTACCAGTTCGTGCCTGGACTTTGGTACAGTTTAGATGAGGTGTTGCCCTTCGTTGGTAAAACGCGTCGTACTCTACCTGGATTGTTGATAATACTTCACCACACTGACTACACTCTTGAGATAGGTGTCACGCGTGGCGTAAGTCGTTCTTTGGTATTGGAGAGAGGTCAGAGAAAATGTTTAATAGGTGCACGGAGCTGTGGAAGTGTGGTGGGAGAAATATTTCAAGAATTAAGTGCTCTTTGGTGGTGAGCCATTGGGAGGTTTAGGTTGCAAAACCTTCCCTATTTTCTGGGCACGTGCAAGAAAAAAAGTTCACCATATTGCCCCTGCACCAAATTGGCCCTGCAACGGCATCCTCCGAGAAGCATCGCTCCTTCGCGAAGGGCCATCAAACTGAGACTAGACCCCGTCTGAAAGGATAATGCATGTTGTGGCTACAATCTAGACAAAGCAAACACCTATTTCTGCTAGTGTAGTCTACATTTTGCTACTATCGTATAATACTCCCTTACTAGACCAAAAGACGGGCTTAATATGATGACATTGGGCCTTGGGTGACAGGTCTTAGAAATAAAGACGTAATTTGAAAGTTAAGCCAAAAGTTCCTGATTGAAAAGAAATCAAGACATATTTCGAGGCTGCAGATTCCTTCTTGTATGTCATCAACTTCATGAAAGGAAATACTGTTGAAGCCACGCAGTGATCCCGTCCAATAAAAGACTGGATAGGGTCAGCTTATTTAGATTCTCCTGGAATGCTCAGCTATAATCGACTCAATGGCTTCTTCCTTGCTGTACGCAAGAATTCTTTAAACTATGCCAATCTTAATCTCAAAGATGCCAGCAAAGATACCGAAGAAAGGAGATATAGATTGTATTGATCAAAAATCTAGAGAGTGGGAAATGGCCTATTAATTATTCTCCAAACCGTGCACCGCGCACAGTTATGGTAGTGAACCGAAACTGCTGCATTCCATGTGTGCATGTCAGCTTCGTATATGTTTCTGACTGTTTGCTGTTACTGGCGCTGAATCACTCATGACCACGGCTCGGTGCCCTCACCCGTTGAAAGCTGGACCAAGGGTTCAAAGGTAATTCGAAGGGCAATTGTTAGGCGGTGCGCATAACGTCTCCTCCTCTTTCCCGCGCCATACGATTGACCGCCAACAAGACTTTCAGAGCATTCGATCCCTCGCCGACCCCTCGGGCGTTTCAAACTCGGGTTCCGTTCTTCTTCATGACACCTTCCCCCTTAATCGCTGGTCACCAAAGTTACGCCAATGTACCACATAATAGCAAATAATTAATGACAACATTTCCTTTTCGTTCTTCCCACTTCATCTCAACTTTTTTTTCTTTCCTTTTCTTTTACCATCTTCTTCCTTCTCTTCTTCATCAACCCCTTTAACAGCTTCAATCGATCGATCCTATTACATACAATGTCGTGGAACTGTACGTACTACTAGCAATCCTTTTTGTGGCATCAATGCCACGATCTATCGTGTTATCCCTGTTACTGACTTCTTTCAGCATACGTTGATAACCTTGTCGCTGCTGGTCTTGACAAGGCCGCTTTGTACTCTCGGGCAGGCGATTCTGTCTGGGCCCAGTCCACCGACTTCAACATTGCTGCCACTGAGGTTGCCGAGCTCGCCAGAGGCTTTGACGATCCCTCGCAGCTCCAGGCTTCCGGCCTCCACATTCAGCAACAAAAGTACTTCCTGCTGCGTGCCGACGACCGAAGTATCTATGGCAAGCACGGTGAGGAAGGCATCATTGCTGTTAGAACTAAGCAGGCACTCCTCATTGCACACTACGGTCCTTCTGTTCAGCCAGGTGCCGCTGCCACCACCGTTGAGAAGCTTGCCGACTATCTCATTGGCGTCGGATACTAGAGACACACTATATATGCCACGCTAATTAAAATAATAAACCGAGTTGATGTGACCTAATTGAGAACATTCCAATTAATAAGGCGAATTTCTTGTAAAATCCATCCCAACAGAGTACTTGGTTGGTTTGGTGGGGAGGTTCAGGCGTCGGTGACTTTCTTAGGCTCCTGAAAGCATTTCGCATCACGCCAATCCTTTCAGTAATTCTCCACTAAACAAAGTACAAGCACTGGAGTGTATCCTTGTGCTTCACCTTCACGTCTGTAAACATCTACTCTCCTTGTGCTTCACCTTCACGTCTGTAAACATCTACTCTCCGAGAATTGTATCGTTAGCTTCATAAACTTCTGACAACCTGCTCAGCCAGGACCCAGAGTGAACTCTATCTTATGACAATTTCCAGAGTAATTTCGTTGGCGTAATTGCTATATAATTCACATTAACTCGCCATTAGCACCCGAAATACTGGCAACAATGTCATACCAAGACTCGATATCAGTTCCTGAGGCTCAAAGTAATGGTGGGCAGGCTCACATCCCTTTACACCTCTCCTCTAAGTCATCGCTGAAATCAAGCAACTCCGCTCGTGCAGCCTTGCTTGCTAACGGAATTAAACCATCATCAGATGTTAACGCCACTACAGGTGCATCTACAGAGGAGATTACGCCACGAAGATCTATATCGAGCATACGAAGATTCAGGTATAGCACTGACGATAATGTTGCTGAAGTAGAAGCCGACTATGATCGCGACTACTCAGAGGGATATTCGTATGGCCTCAAGGAAGGCCGTAGGAAGGCAAAAGGGAAACGGTCACCGCAGATAAGACCAGTAGTAAGTAAAGATCTAAGATCAATGGGAACTAGTCGACCTATCCCTGAGGTTGGAGAGGATGAAAGTACACAGCCAGCATCTACAGAAGGGAATCGCCAGGACAAGGGAAAAGGAGTGTCAGGGCAGAAAGCGCACACACACTCGTCAATGGGGAGCATAATACATGATATAACAGAATCTCAAGAACAGCATGATGTGAAACGCCGCAACCATCTTCAAGATGATCTCTACACTGCACTCGAAAATGAGAGTGAGGAGGAATTTTCTCAGAATGAAGGGGAAGATGGAGCAAGTATCAAAACTACGGAAACCTTTACCCTGCGTGAACGCCAAGACGCCATCAACACCACACACCCGTTTGGCATCCGTATCTGGAAACCCGCCCTTTACAAAAAAGACAGATCGGTGCTACGTATTGCCGAAGGCGATGTGCACTCACCACCAGGAAAAGACGTAGCATGGATTGTTTGTGTTGGAAATGCGCTTTGGACGCTGACGTTTGGCCTAGTGCTCTTCTTAGCTTGTGTTGTTGCTAGTGTGTCCTGCTTTTTGTTGTTCTGGAGTGCAAGTGCGCAGGCCTATGGCAAAACGCTCTGGTCGCTGGCGCGATTTTTGCTGTTTCCCTTTGGAAGGTGCGTACAGCTCTGGCAGGACGAAAATTACATTTATGAAGATGAGGGAGAAGGGCGGTCTTATGCCGAGTATCAGCACTGGCAGCGCAATGACATTGAGCGTAACAAGTTGTTTTTTGGCCCTACAACGACTGAGCGAAGACAGAGCGATTCAGGAACGTCAACTCCAGAAGTGTCCTCCCCGCATAATCGAAGTTGTAGCAACTCAAACAGTAGCTCGGACTCGTCTCCAGGCGTTAAGCGAAAACGCAGGTTGTTTGGTCGTGGCGATTGGAATATAGGCCGGATTGCTTTTTACTTTTGGTACTATGTCCTCATTATGCCACTGCTTTATGCTACATCTCTAATATGCTGGCTCGGCGTGTTTTCACTTCCTATGGCGAAAGTGACATTTACCATCTCCAACCATTTAAGAAAGCATCCATTAGCCATGACCTATCGTCCAGCAAGTGCACTCAAGAACCTTTCCACGGCTGAATACTCTTCAAGTATCTTGCTGTGCACTTACAGGGCTATGGGCTTGAAGTATTACAAGTACACGGTGGATGGCACAAACATCTTTCTCATCAACTTAATGTTCCCTGTGCTCTTTGTTATCATCGACCACTATGTTCTTACAGGATTCTTGCATTTGCAGTACTTTTTCACACGCCAGTACTTTATTTTTGCCTTAGCGCTCGCTGCCATTGTCCCGCTTGCTTATTTTATTGGGCAAGCCGTGGCATCCATTTCCGCCCAGACATCTATGGGCATGGGTGCCACTATTAATGCATTCTTTTCAACTATTGTAGAGGTATTTCTTTACTGCGTCGCACTTGATCAGGGCCAAGGAGAATTGGTTGAAGGTAGCATCATTGGCAGTATATTTGCAGGAGTGTTACTACTGCCAGGCCTTTCCATGTGCGCAGGTGCAATCCGCCGTAAAACCCAAAGATATAATCCCAAGTCTGCAGGCGTATCAGCGACTATGCTACTGTTTGCAGTTTTAGGTGCATTCTCTCCAACTATCTTTTATTATGTTTACGGCACTTACGAACTCCGATGCTCGCCTTGTGATAATACTGCACAGCTCGGCGACGAATGTTCGAAATGCTTTTTCTATCAACTCCCATTATCCGTCGGGCCCCTTTATACAGACATCTTGCGACCTTTTAGCACAGCATGTGCGGTATTACTATTTGTAAGTTATGTTATTGGGCTCTGGTTTACATTAAGAACACATGCTTCCAGCATCTGGGCCACTCCAACACATTCTGAACTGCCTAGCGGGCATCGAGTTGTTGTGCAAATGCCACCGAACACACCGCTTCCAATAAGTGAAGTCGACGGTTATAATGGTGATCCTCCTTCAGAAGCCAAAGGCGAAAACCCAGTTGCTGTTGTAGAGCCCATAGCATACGTCCAACCTGTCGTAAAACTTGTCTTAGCTGATGACCCTGTCGATGGAGGTGGCCATGACGCGCCAAATTGGAGCCGCACTAAATCTACAGTCATTCTACTGGGTGCCACTGTGCTCTACGCTGTCATTGCTGAGATTCTTGTGGACAATGTTGACGTTGTCTTAGAAGGAACAAACATTGGTGCGAAATTCCTTGGTGTCACCGTTTTCGCATTAGTCCCCAACACTACCGAGTTTTTGAATGCAATCAGCTTTGCCATGAACGGAAACGTTTCCCTCTCTATGGAAATTGGCAGCGCTTATGCGCTACAAGTATGCCTTTTGCAGATCCCAGCACTTGTATTCTATAGCCTCTGGATGTTCCCACTGGGTACTTATCCACCTGGCCAATTACACGAATTCATGTTTACGCTAATCTTTCCGCGCTGGGACTTCTTCTTGGTCATTTTCTGTGTGTTCTTGTTTAGCTATATTTATGCCGAAGGCAAGAGCAACTATTTCAAGGGAAGTATACTCATGTTGAGCTATGTGTTAGCAATGATGGGATTTTACTTTGCAGGCCGAACAGCCGAAGCGGGAATCATGGAAGGAAGTTCCACATATGCAATGACAACCCCAACTTCACTAGGATTGCAGTTTCTTCAACAACCTGGCTATAACTAAGTAAAGGCTGCAGTCAATTACCTATGCATTAATGAACAAACTTCAATTCAGGCACCAAATTATTAAATAATGGCGCATACAACTACCTATAGATTTAGCATTCTTTCATCGAACTTCATATTGTTGCCTGTATTTTTCTCAAGGCCATGTTTGTGTTACAAGTACATTAATCCCAGTGATATTCTCATGATAATTAAAGTAATCGAAGCAATGGGGTATTAATATCAAACCGTTTATGTGCTATATTCCTTTGTAATATTATTGAGCCAAACTGTTTAGATGGGGTTTACCATCTGTTTAGTTTGACAAGATTAGAAAGAATAAGAAAAGCTGATAAAATGTACTATTCAGGCGCTAATCTCAAACTTTACTGATCTTGGCTAAAAAACTACTATTACTTCTTATTTGTTGATTTTTAAAAGGTCTTTAGTACGAATTCGGTTCATTTATGATATTTGCTTCATTGGGTTGTTATCGAACTATCATAAAAGTCTAACTGCTGAACATGCTGTAGTAAGAATACCATGTCTATTGATACCCCGAACATGAGTAGAAAAAATTCTTGCCGAGTTCAATTCAAAAGTCTTGCTCTATGAAACCATGGACTAAGAATCCATAAGGAAGTTGGTACGCAGAATAATATAAATACACGACAATATTGCCTTCCATTCTTCTCAATATCCAGAATCTCAACTCGCTTTTCACTTATTACTATCTTACTACTTTCAATTAATCTTTCATCACAGTTTCAGAATGATTTGCTCCAGCACTATATACGTGTATTCAAATTCCGAATATGTTATCACCGATGAAAGCGCGTTTTCCAATGAGGTACCATTTTTCAAGAGCATACTGGACTTTGTCACAAACCCTATTGAGTACATGACTGCCGCTGATATTCCTGAAAATGATGGATTCCATAACAATAGACTAGTCCAATTAACTGAAACGCCTCTGAGTCGCAGCAGGTTTGTTCACCTAACTATGCATGTTGGACTGGAAAACAAGGAAGTGCTTCCTGTTTTGAACGGCATGAACCCTTTGGAGGTAGTAGAATTCTTTGGATTATCTTCTTTTTTCGCTCGCGAAGCCCTAAAAAGGGTGTCCTGGACATCAATGAAAAGCTTCTTACCAACTATGGATGCAAAAGAACTCGACTATATGCTTGAATTGGCTAGATGCCCGTCTGAAGATCTTTCTCACACATTTGACGAAGGAAAAGCTGTGTCTCTTCTGTCGTTTGTACGATCGGGACTCCTACTTTATTCTCAGGGCGACACCACTAATGGCCTTGGAATTCCAGTCGTGACTATTGCGGATGTCCAGCTTATGGTAAAAATGCAACTATACCTTAAGGAAGTGTTCCGAAACAAGGCTTTTCTGAACTACGCAAGTACGCTCACACCTTGGCAGTACATTCACTATCTAGGACTCTGGGGCGTTTTTGATCCCGCTCTTGCAGAGTATGGCTGGGTGGATCTCACTGACTTGTGGGGATACATTCCTTGTCTTGAAACTGCCTTTGACAAATATTATGGCCTTGAGCAATTGGCACCGATTATTCAAGCCTACTACGAAAACTTTTTTAGTGCTGATCTTAACGCTCTTTTGGAGCAGAACCCACAGGTCACCCGTCAACGAGAAGAAGATTTAGACAGTAATACATACTATTCTGCTAGCCTTCATACGAACTCTGACACGCCGGACACAGAAACGCATCGACATATTGCACCTTCTCCAACGTCACTATGGGCGAGCTCTTACAACAGAGGCGTCACTTCTTCCAACCTAGACTTGGAAAATAGAAGTAGCACTCTACTTGGTCTAGACGATGACACTTGTTATTCAATTAGCCGTCAATTAAAGGCTGAATTGTTAGAGATTCATGGCCATCATTGCCTTGCACTTTATCCCTCGTCACAATGGGCATTCCTTGTCGACCGAGGGAGCCCTCTCTCTGAAATTGACCCGGAAGATGGTAGATGTAGCCCTCCACCTGGACTAGAGTTCGTGAGCAGACAACACCAAGATTTTGCTAGCTAATAGTGTGCCATGTTTATTTCAAAATTTGTGGAGTTACGATTAAAAGTTTTCACATACACATGTAACAAAAATACTTAATATGAAATATGAATATTTGTTTGCAACCAATCAAGCAATTTAACATTTAAAGTCAAGGTAAATATTACTCAATGAAAGCTGTCTTGATAAATTCTAGGTTACTCGCACTTCCTGACAATAAGGTATACTTTCTCATGAGCTGAAAGTGATTACCAGGTTAGGTGGTTTTTGTTGGTGTACGGTGAAGGTGGATACAAATTGAAAAGTGGTACAGAAAGTGAGCTAATTAGGTATGAATTTTGACAAACTTTGTAGATATCTTGCACATATAAAGTCACTTTTCATTAATCAAGTTATTAGCTTTTGAAAAGTCTTGCCGGCGACTTGGAAATGTCTATTTGGGTCATTTTTTATCTAATTGAGTTATCCATCTGGCACGGAATCTTAACTAATCTTGGAATCTCTAAATGCCAAAAACATCAATAGGAGTAAGCTTTTCTTAACTACATATTCACAGGGCCTACTAAAGCAACTAGTTTGGTATAGGTTTATAAGAAAAGATTAACTGTTGAGCATGCTGCAGTGAGAATGTCATTCTATATAGATTGTACAAATATCAATAGAGGTAGTTTTTGCCAAACTCAATCCACAGGTTTCCATAAAAGTAGTTCAGCTGGCATATATCATGAAATAGGAATCTGTAAGAAAGTCAATACAAAACCCTAGAGTAAGATAAATACACGCTAATATCGCCTCATGTTCTTTTTGTTCTCAATACCCAAAAACCTCAATCTGCTTTTCACTTGCTCCTATCTTACTGCTTTCAGTTGATTCCTATCCGCTCTTCTATTTATCGCTATCTTACTACTTTCAATCGATTCTTCACCAATAACTCAAAATGATTTGCTCAAGCACTATGCAACCTAGCTCCAGCTATGATATTACTGATGAAAGCGCTCTTTTCAATGAGCTACCAGTTTTCCAAAGCATGCTGAACTTTGTCACAAACCCTGATGGCTTTATTACTACCTCCATTATTCCTGAAAATGATGGATTCAATCAGAATAGAGCAGTCTATGTGACTGGAATGCCTTTGAATCGTAAAAGCTTTGTTTATCTAACTATGCATTCTGGATTGGAAAGTAGACTGGTCCTTCAGCTTTTGAATGGCATGAATCCTTTGGAGGTAGTCGAGTTCTTCGGGCTGTCTTCTCTTTTCTCTTGCGAAGCCCTCAAAAGAGTGACCTGGAAATCTTTCCAAACCTTCTTACCAACTATGGAGCTCGAAGATATCGAAGATATGCTTAGATTGGCCAGAAATCAACCTGAAGCGATTACATCCCATAAAAGAAAAGCCGTGACTCTTCTCTCTTTTGTACGATCTGGCCTCCAGTGTTATTCCCCAGACAGCAGTAATAACGGTACTGAAACTCTACCTGTGACTGTTCCAGATGTCCAGCTAATGGTCAAAGTCCAATTGTACCTTAAGGAGGCGTTCGAAAACATGGCTTTCATGAAATATGCAAGTACAATTACACCTTGGGAGTGCATTCGGTATCTAGGACTTCGAAAAATGTTCGATCCCGCTCTCATGAAGTATGGGTGGGAGGATCTTACTGGCATTTGGGGATATATTCCTTGTCTTGCAACTGCTTTTGACAAAGATTATGGAGTCGAGAAATTGGCACCGATTATTCAGGAGTATTACGATTATTTCGTCATTTGCCGTTTTAACGCTCTTTTGGCACGTACTTCGGAGGAAATGCATCAACATCTTTTAACTTCTCAGACTTCAACATGGGCGTCCCATGTCAGCAAAAGCATTACTCCTTCGGACCTAGATTCAAGACAAAAACGTCGTTCTGCACCTGTGCTGGAATACGAAACATTCTATCCCATTAGTGAATTAAACTCTTACACGCCAGACATTGATGAGGATAATCATACTCTAAATTATCCAACGCCACGTTACGACGGAGATAACTTGCTTTCCGAAATAGAGTTGGAACACGACAGATACAGCCCTCCAAGACTAGAACCTGTGAGGAGGGTATGCCAAGAAGATTTTTCTCGTGCGATCCGCAATGGTTTTTTTTCATAATTTTTTTGAATACCAGTTAGAAAGTATTCTCAAATAAAAGCTATTTACTATCTAGTAGACGTGAATTATTTTTATTTGTGACCAATAAAGCGTTTTAAGAATAAATCAAGAAGGAAATTTAGCACTCATTGAGTATAGCATTCATTTATATCATTTTTGAAAAGTTCAGACTATTCTATCACAGTAATAATATGTACCGGTTATTTTCTTCTCGCACTTCATATATGTTCATGAATGGACCGACACTCAGCTGCAAGTTGTTCATTACGCACCAATACTCGAAGATATGAAACACATCGACTATATACATGCTGCATTCAATATTTCGCAGGTTGTCTCATGTGAATTGAGCTCACGATAATCTAGATCTTGTCTAACACTTTCAACACCTTCATAAGATGATTGTTCTCGCGGTCACTGACTGATAATCCGACGCATATGGGCTCCCTTTAACACGATTTATCTGTTCAATTTCACTGGAGCTCTAAAGAAAGATATATTAATGTGTATTATCTCTACGTAATGTATTGATTACTACTGTTTTCCAATTAAGAATGTTTGAGTCAAATCTTTGTCAACTCGACAAGTGAGCTTGCGAGGATTGCGAATGATTAATTAAATGATTTAAAATGCAATTGACGAAAAGCTTAAAAGCCATGCATTAACACTACCATGTGGCCTTCTGCTTCCAGCTACCGGTGCTACTAGTGCTACTCTGTTGAGTACTATAGCTGTTATTAGACTCAAGACTCGGCCGGCCAGCGCTCTTAAGGCGATCTCTGAAGTTCTTGTTCTGCGCCGACGCCGGTGATGATGCATTTGGTACAGATCCTGCTCTCCAGCTAGCACCCGCATTGGACTGTTGTTGCGGGTAAGCCTGCGAAGGCGCCTGATACTGCTGCTGTTGCTGGGGCTGGTGCTGGTGCTCGCGTCGCTTATAAATTTCTTGTAAGGGGTTGCTACTAACACTACCTGCCCGGCCACCTTGCACACTCACACTCGAGTGCGGCGAGACTGGAGCGCTGCTGTTGCTGCTACTGCCATATTTGTGAGCTGCTTTACAAGTGGCTAACCACGGTGGAACGCCACCCTTTTGTTCGCCATAGAACTTGCACAGGGCATTGGCCAGTACAGTTTCGTCCTCAGTGTCACCATCATGGTTGCTATTGGTAATCACAGGGATGCTCGTGATTTTCTTCCACCAGCCCTTGCTCTGGCTGCCGCCTGACTGTTGGCTTGTTAAGGGTGGAGGTGTTTGACTCGTGGCTGGGGGAGAAACAGCATCGTAGGAGGTTCGCGAGCGATTGTAGGCAGCAGGACCACTCTGCTGAGGCTGAAGAGGCAGAGACTGACCTCGGGGGTGCACTTGAGATTGCTGGTAATGCTGAGGGGTTGGCTGTGCATACTGCTGAGGTGATGGCTGACGAGCGTATTGTTGCTGAGGGTATTGCTGCTGATACTGCTGTTGTTGTTGCGGCTGCTGCCGCTGTTGGACATGATTGTTCTGGCGTCCGAAAGGCATTTTGATAGCGTGAATGAGATCGTTGCTGGAGGTGAAATGGACAAGTCTCGAAATGCCTGAACGAAGAATGCGATGATGGGACAAAACAAAAATAGATTTCTTCGACACAAATAACTATCGACAAAAATAGATCTCGATACAGAGAAAACTCGCTCTCGAAAATGCGCGCCAGCAGTTGACAAAAATGACGTGCTTTCAATGAGCTTCGTTGGTTATTGGCTGCAATATTAAAAAATGACGCGGAAATAAAGTGGAGCTGGCATAATGATTTTTCTAACTGTGTGCATTAAATCCCTTTTCACGTGACTGATAAAATCCAGATAGAGTGAAGTTCTTCACAAAAATACCAGGATCATCAACAGTCGACAGTCCAGCAGCTTCACGATAACGCCGCCCGTCACAGACACACGCACACATATACAATGTCCACACAAAGGCCGCAACCTCGTGCTGCCACAGACACATACATAACCGACCGGGGCCTCTTACATTCCGCCGATACCATCCACAGTCTCAACCCGTCCCAACTCATTGAAAAAATCACCCGTGAACGCATTCATGAGTCCTTCTACTGGAAAGCCTCTTGCTTTGGTCTTAATTCCGCTACGCTCTGCGACCGGGCCGTTGCTCTCAAATCCGTCGGAGGCATGTACGCCAGTGGCGTCAAGGTTTCACAATTCTTGTGCTTGCTTTATAAGATGATTCATCTCCAGCCAGATCGCGACATTGTCAAACTGTATTTGAGCCAGGAAGAATGGAAATACTTGAGAGTCCTGGCGGCATTCTATGTGAGGCTGACTTGGAAGCCGAAGGATGTGTTTGAGACGTTAGAGCCGTTACTAGAGGATCGAAGGAAGATCAAATATAGAGGCAAGGAAGGCGTGTCGCTGACATACGTGGATGAATTTGTGGATCGACTGCTGACGGAAGAAAGAGTGTGTGATATACAGCTCCCCCGACTTCCTGCGAGGATAACACTAGAAGATCAAGGCGTTTTGGAGCCCCGAGAGAGCGCCCTACAAAGTGATATCGACTCTTCCTCAGACGAAGAAGAGTAACTGTTTAATAGAACAGATTTATTTATAAATATACATTTTCTAGATTGAAGAGCGAGTAGGTATCTTACAAGGTCTTCTCAATCAGCTCAATGTCGTACTCCTCCTTGAGCTGCTTCATCAGAGAGAAAGCATTCTCAGGAGTGACAGGAGCATGGACACCAGGCTTGTTAAGAGTTCCATTGAGGACCTGCTTGACAGCAACGGCACAAGGAACACCGACAAGCTTGGCCATGGCAGAGTAGCCACCGGGGGTACCGTACTCGACGAGAGTGGAGGTTCTGGTCTCGGTGGTGCCATCAGCCCACTCGATACCGAACTTGTGCTGGAGAACAACCAAGTCACGCTCCTTCTCGCCGAACTGCATCTTCTCCTCGAGGGTAGCACAAAGAGTGTCCAAGGGGTTGCCACGGGGGGTAATAGGGGTCTCGGAGAAAAGACCCAGCCACTTGAAACCAGAGAGAATGCGCTCCTTGTCAGCCTCGTCCTTGAAAGTTGCCTTGGCGGTGATTGCGGCAACAATATCAGCCTCGCTGTTAGAGGAGGCGCCAACGGTCTTGGCAATAGCGTCCTTCCAGGGCAAAGGGGTATTCAGATAGTCCACAGGGGCGTCGGAGAGGAAGCCAATGTCCACGAGGACCTTAACAAACTCGGGGAAACCTTGGAAACGGAGGGTACCACGAATGACGGTCTCAGCCTCGGGGATACCGTATCTCTCCTTGTAGAAGGTAGAGTCACGGTTGGGGTAAGCCACCAAAGCGTATCCAGGGTAGATGAAGTAAGGCTTAGCGGAGCTCATGAGATCCTCAGAAGAAATGTCCTCAATCTTGCCATCCTTCCAGTATCTGGCAGAATTGCGGAGAGCGAGGAGAACACCACGAGAGGACCAGGAGAACTTGTAACCGAGAGGGTTGTCCGAGTTCTCGGGGGCAGGGAGACCACCACAGTATGACAGGAAAGACTTGATCTTACCACCAGCCTTGTGAACCTCGTCAATGGTCTTGACGGCGTAGAGGTGGTCTACACCAGGATCGAGACCAATTTCGTTGAAAACAACAATGCCAGCCTTCTTGACTTCAGGCTCAAGCTCAAGCATAGCAGGGGAAACGTACGAGGTAGTAACAACGTGCTTCTTCTGGCGGATGGCAGACTTGATGACGGTAGCGTGGTAAGTGTAGGGAATGAGAGAAACCACGAGGTCATGCTTGCCAACAGCAGCATCAAGGGCGGCCTCGTCCTCAACATCAAGAGAGATGGCCTTTGCAACATCGCCAGCGAGAGCCTTGGCCTTGGAGAGAGTACGGCAAGCGACGGTTACCTCAATGCCGGGGGTGGCAGCGAGAATGTCGACAGTGGGCTTGGCTACGAAGCCGGATCCGAGAAGCAAAACAGACCTGATATGTTAGTAAGAAATGTCCGGGATGCAGGAATGCTATCAATGGCTTTTGCAAGGCACGTACTGGGTCATTGTGATTTATAATTCAAGACGGTTGTGTTTGATGCGGAGGAAAGAAGAAAGAAGAAAAAGTGAAAAAAAAAAAAGTCAAGGGTGGTAGGCTTGCCGATAAATAAAGAGTCAGAACTGGGCGGCGTAACGAGTACCGACGGGATCACACTTACAACTCAAGCTCGAACATATTGTACCGGGTGCAGCCCGCTGAACACACCCTTCTCGTCATGATTAGGGGTTCGTCTGGACTCCCGTACCTGGTAAGTGTAGCGACGCCTTCGGGTCCGGTGCTTGGGCCCGGTTTCCTCAGCGCTGCCCGGGGATGGAATGACTCTTTCGGAAAGCGATAGCCGCAACTATGGCCTCAAAAAGTAGGACATTCGTGGACCCGAGCTGTGATCTCTGTTCGGGCCTAATGCTCTGTCGGTACCCATTAAAGCATCCCAGATAGCCACAGTACACACGCTGGCCGGTTTCGGGCTGTCTATTCACAGCGGCTATCGAAGACGGCCACTTCACGCCCTACGCCCTGCCGTGTAATTTCTACGCTACATTTCAGCCGTGTGTGGTTAGGGCACGCTTGTAGTTGCCGAGGATCTTGAATCTCCGCTTAATTATTTCGCCTCCGCATCGAAAGAAATGGCGATTGAATATAAAACTAGAAGAGGCCCTCTTCGTTTGATACCCGAGTTATAATAGAAATACACACACGTCGACTTTTCGCCAGTCTAGATATCAGCTTTGCTTTCACGATCGAAAGAATATAAAGCTACGGATACCTTTTTCTCCCCGTACAATTGAATTATCATATCATTATACAACATGGGCGCCATGGACAGAGTCGCCGACGGGCTTTACGTGGGATCTATTCATACCCTCTCTTCTCCTCGTGATCTCCATAACCATAATATCACCCATGCAATCTCGCTTCTGCGCGATAACGTCCGTGATTTGAGCGAGCACGGTGTCAATCATCTTCACGTGCGGATAGACGATGACGACGAAGAAGACATTATGAAGTATTTCGCTGAAACCAATAAATTCATCCAACAAGCCCACGACCAGGGAAGTAATGTGCTCATCCACTGTATTGCTGGAATCTCACGATCTGTTACTATAGCCGTCGCGTACCTGCTGCGGTTGGCTTACTTACGGGAAGACAAGAGCCAACTAAACGTGGAGAAGATAATTAAACAAATCAAGAGAAAGCGCTCCATTGCGAACCCAAATCCCTCCTTTAGAGAGCAGCTTGAAATTTATCTTGCAGAAGGGTGCGAAGCAGATCTGAAAAACCCATTATATGAACAGTGGATCAAGCGGAAACAGAGCGAGGGAATTCCCTTGACCGGTATCAAGACAGAGTCCGATAAACTGAACCTGGTTGATAACCCGAGTGTGGCACAAAAGTATGAGATTGGGTCCACGCCAGAAGCAATCCATTTCAACTCAAAGTAAGTTTCACGAGAATGGAGATTTATGCTCTACTAACATTCAAGAATATGAGTGGGAAAAAAGAAATAGGGTGGATGAAACAAAAACAGCAGGTTATGTTTACAGAACTATACGTATGGCATCAACCGACTTGGATATATTGTTTAGATACCGTCATATAATGATAGTTTACGTGATAGAAGTCTAGAATATGAACCGTGAAAGAAAATATTTTTAGAAAACACAGACTTGTAAATTATTGGGCTGAAGGGGAAGGTAAGAAGGGTGCATAAAGATTTAATCATAACTTATTATCTTGAATGTATGTGTACAATGAATAGTCTGCAGTATTCTAAAATAACAAATAAATGAATCTCGAGGTTATAAGTTATTTAAGTGTTCAAAAAAATGTGCGGAATTGAAAGAAATGCCTACCTACAACTTGACATGCAAATATGCTGAAAAGCTTTAATTGCGGATACATCCAGAGATATCCGTCAGTTCCTTAGGGCACACAATTTCATTGAATGAAACATCTGGGTTATCGCCGCCGTTCAAAAAGTCCCATCTCCAGTCACATCCGGAATGCAATTGAGCGGGAAGCAAAGAATCGCATTGGGCCTTGCTGTCGACACCTCCGTATTGCTTTCCCCATCCGCCCTGGAGAGCGCCCCATTGACTCTTGCAACCAACGTCGTACAATCCGACACCGCCGCCGGGCATCGCGATATCGAAATGGTTATGGTTAAGATCAGTGCCGGTGTTGGTCAGTTGCACAGCCATTTGCTTTCCAGCCGCAGCGCCGTTGTTGAAGGTCAGGAGGAAGCAGGAGCAGCACATGTTAGCCTCAGTTCCAGCAACCATGGAGGCGGCAACAAAACCGAAAGCAAGAGAAGAGTTGTAAGCCCAAGGTTGTTGGTTGGAACACATGTAAGAGGAGCCACCAACACAGCCGGATTGAATGTTATCATCGACAACAGTCACACCGTCTGCAGCACACGAACGGATAGGGCTCGTGACGGAGGCTTTACCGTTCCAGGCACAAGAGGGTTTGCAACAGTCCCAGTAGCGGGTAGTGCTGCCGGTACCTGAACGGCCACCGCTAAGAGGCGTAAAGCTTACTCCATTTTTGCTTGGAGCTTTCGTTGATACAGCAGCAGCTACAGCTTTCATGGTTGTGGACTGAGCAGTGGCGGCCTTATCAGCTGCGGTTCCGGCATTGCCAGTATTCCCTTGAGAGTTATCGGTGCCAGCACCTTCAACACACTGAGAGTAGTACGTGTTGCCAAATTGACAATGGTATCCAGAAACACAGCAAGTGGCGCCGGTCCAGCCTTGACCACCACATTGACCGTAGGCCGGGGCGCAGGTAGAAGCAGCGGCGACGGATCCAAGAGCAGTGAGTGCGAGAGTTGTAAACAACATTATAATAAGCAACGAAGCAGACTGTTTTTGTTATTGTTGAATAGAATATTTAGACAGAAGACTGGATATATCTTCATATTTATATGCCAGTAATTAGCCTGATTTTAAAGCTAGTGTTGCTTTTCCCTCAACTGCACCTTTGAAATTTAGCGGCTCTGATTCAGAAAAGTACGGTGCTGGAGTGGACTTGATTTGTGTATAAGGAGGCACATATGTTACAAGTTCGTGTATTCATGTTAAGGCAATAGAAGCAGTTATGCCTGCAGTGTTTCTCTTGTTCAGGTCAACTTCTAGAACTGTGAATTGTTTCCCATTGGCGTGTTTATTTACTATTATTACTATCTTGTTCGTTTCAATTTACACAGGTTACTGCGAATTAAACATCGCTTAGCGCTTGACAGGCACCGCTCAGTTGCGGGATCTTGCCATTTACTGCAGTATGTACCTGAGACACATGCAGTAGCTCTGTCGCCTCTTTGAAAGTACTTTCTTGCGAATTGTCCCCTGTCACAATTGCCACTTCTTACGGCGTACCCCTGCGCCACTTCGAACAGACATCTGCGCCCTAAATTATTCCAAGCTGAGGGTCATTTTTCATTTCTAGCTAACATTTGAATCTTATTGTCGAGGTAGTTAATGTAAATAACAGGATAATTCATTAAGATTGTCACTCAACATTAAATGTGACACACCTCTTTTTTTCCCACTAGACTTGACTGCTTTGACTTTTTCTTCTGGAGCTTCAATTCAATTCTATAGTAAGATACTCAAGTACCCAAAGTACCTTTTCTTTCCCCCTTCCCCGTTTAGTACGTTTACAAGAGCCGGAATAATTTGTGATACTGTACGCTGTATGCTGCGCAATTGTTTCGGCAGTACTTTTGAGCGAAATATGTCACTTTTGGACGGTACTTTTATTGAGTCGCAAGCAAACACCCCTGATTTGCAGTATCAAGTCCCTAGTTTTAATACACACACGCGGTCTCAGATATGAATTGATATACATAAATGTAAATGTAAAAGAAATGAAATCACACCAATATTGCAGGGAATGCACCTCAAAACACATGGCATCATGCTGCGTGACGAGTTGATGAAAGCTCATCAGGGCACGACTCCTTAAGATTTCAAATGCCAATCATAGTCCCTATTTTTGCGGGGAACAGAACGTGAAAATTATAACACCATTGATAATTCATTATTTTCTTCATAGCTACATAATTGATTAAGTCTGGCCCGCTAAAATCAGCTTCATAGTTTATTGGGGCAACATGTGGCTAGACGTTTACAGCTAATTTACAAGTAGCTGTTAGTCTGCAACCAGTTCTTAACAACAGCGGCGTCTCGGTCCAACCACTGTGCATTAGCTTTAATCGTATCCAGAACTTGTCCCAGAGTACGATCGTATCCGTGATTGTCCTTGTCCCTGTAAAAGGCTTCGATCTCATCATGTGCTTTGTACGAAGAAAAGTTCTGAAGCACAACCTTAACAAGACGATCAAGCACCACCATATTTGTGCTGAATTTTTCACGGATAGCAGTCCAGTTAGCTTGCAAATACTTCCAGGATGCCCATCTGCCAAGAGGGTTAGCTGCAAGGGACCCAGCAATAGAATGGGTATCTTGCTTGGCAACTTCGTTAGAAAGGATGTAGCCAAGACCACGTTCAATGTAGGCGGCATCCCTAACTTTGCCAAGTGCAACAAGAGCAATCTCAACAGAGTCCACAGACTTGGGACTCAGCACCTCTTGGAAAATAATGTCGTAAGCAGCAGCAAGGTCAGCACCTTCACTCTTAAGAGCAGCTCGGAAGATAGGTAATCTGAGAGAAGGATGAATAGCCTTTGAGTCGCCTGCCTTCCATTTAGCAAACTTAGACTGAGCAGTCTCCAGCACCTCAGGAACATTTGCAGAAACAGCCTGGGAGATGAACAGGACACGAAGCTGGCCTGTAAGGAAATCTTCACTCTCTGCAAACTCCCAGCCGAGCTTCTTCAGATTGTTCGACAGAACACTCTGAGTAAACTTCTCAAGTGCGTTCTTGACTTCACTATCTTGCTCAAACCAAACAGAGGAAATGGTGTTGAGGCGCTTAAAGATCTCAACCCAAAGATCGTAATCAGTCTCATCCTTAAATGCGAGAATAACAGACAACAAGCCAGCGGTTGAACCAACGCCAGATGTAGCAGTAGAAGCAGCATCAGCCAAAAGACCAATTTTGTCATTCAAGGACAACTTGTCAATAGAACCAGCAATCTTGGCAAGACGTTCAGCAGAGTAATTAACTCTGTAGACACCAACTTGATCTTTGTTGATGAGGAAAAATGGTTCCTTGGCCAAGCCAGGAATAGTGATCTCACGAGTGTCAAAAGTAGACACAGAAGTGATTTTGTCGTCAGCACCAGCACCAGAAGACAAAGCGATAGGAATCCACCAAAGAGTCTCGTTCTCTTCATTCTTGACATCACCACTAGAAAGGAAACGGTCCTGTCTTAGAACAACATCACCGTTCTCCTTCTCAATGACGGTAACCAGAGGAAATCCGATTTTCAGAGTCCAAGTAGACATGACTTTGTTGACATCAACCCCAGATACATCAGACAAAGCATTCCAGAGGTCAACGGTAGTAGCATTAGCATAAGAATGCTTTTTCAGGTAATTAGAAACACCCTTCACGAAAACCTTGTCAGTAAGCTGATTAGAGATCATTCGAATTACAGAAGCACCCTTCAAGTAAGAGATGTGGTCAAAAATCTGATCAATGTCGAGGGCAGATTTGACAGGCACTTCAATGGGGTGAGATTGTCTAAGAGAATCCAAAGTCAAAGCGCCCTGAAGCGATTCAGAAACAAATCTGCTAAACACCTGCCATTCAGGATATAGGTAGTCAACTGCCAACCAACCAACGTAGGTGGCATAGCCTTCGTTAAGCCACAGTTCCTTCCACCAGGACATAGTGACAAGGTTACCAAACCATTGATGAGCCAATTCGTGTGCTACAACGTACACGACACGAGTCTTGTATGCGGCAGCAGAAGACTCTTCATCGAAGAGTACGGCGGTGGTACGGTAAGTAACGAGACCCCAGTTTTCCATTGCACCATGTGAAAATTCATGAACAGCCAAAAGATCAGCCTTAGGAAGAGCATAGTCAATATCAAAGACAGTAGAAAAGTAATCAATGATCTTGGCAGCCGAGTAAAGGGCAAGTTCACCCTGCTTTGCAAGGCCCTTAGTAGTGTATACACGGACAGGAATCTTCTTGCCATTGTAAGTGCGGTCGGTGAAAGCCTCAACGTACTCAAAGTCACCAGTGGCCCAAGCAAGCAAGTATGTTGACATGATAGGAGTACGCTCAAACTTGACAATCTTCTTATCAGTAACCTCGCCAGCCTTCTTACCATCACCAGGAGTAGCAGAAGAGACGACAGGCATGTTTGACAGGGCGGTCCAAGCTTCTGGGACCTCTACCGACACGTCGAAGGTGGCCTTGAGTTCAGGCTCGTCAGCACATGGGAAAGCACGTCTGGCATCAGTAGCTTCGAATTGAGTGGAGAGCATCACGGCATCCTTGCCATTCTCGTCCTTGTATTGCGATCGATAGAAACCAGCCATGTTAGTCTGGATCTTGGCTGTGTAGTCGATAGTGACAATGACCTTAGAACCCTCCTCAATGGAGGTTTCCAAAGGAATAGTAACAACTTCGGTAGTTTTGTCATAAGTAATCTCCTTAACACCAATAGTAGATTCTGTCTTGGTGGAAGAAGCAGTGACCTTGGCACTTTTGATTTCAAGGTCTCGGGCGTTTAGGAAGACAGCATCAACCTTCTTCTCAGCAGAGTACTCGATGGCTACGGTACCAGCGAAGGCGAGAGCCTTGATGTCAATGTTGAAGACCTTGAGGTCATAGTGGACAGGCTTAAGACCCGCAGGAAGGATATCGCGGTCGGACATGTTTAATTGTAAAGATAATTGTAAAAAGGAAAAAGAACAAAGAAGCCAGAGGGGAGAGAAGGCTTTATGAGAGCGAGGCCTCATCACTACGTAGTCTTCTGAGGTAGCTAGCGCCGTTAATGTGGAACCCTTGCCCTGATCTTGAGCAATGCTTGAGCAAAGTTTGCAATGGTAAGGCACCTGTTGAAGTGAAAATATCGTAAGAGAAGTGGATGAAGTATGTAGTAAGACTTCATTTTGCTGGAGGAGCTGTTTCTCAATTGATGTCCTGTGCCTACCATCAATCTCACTGTTGCAATGTTGGCATCATATTGATGGACCATTACTAGCCAGCGGTGCTGATGGATTGGCATTGGTATCGAGAGAGAACCCAAGAGTATCGCGAATTGCCTCAAGAGCTGTTTGCATATAGCTCTAGCAGAGGTACTACCTACTATGTATGTGGCACGAACTTTCTGGTGATCACTGGCTCTTCTTACTGTCAAAACCCGAATATTTGAATATTTGAGCCCATAACTACCTCAATTTCGTAATGGATCACCACCTCATGCTCAACTTAAGTAGGTGGACAACGGTGCCGTGGGGCTGCCGTTTCATCTAGATATGTACAATGAGATACACGCAGTTACTCTGCCGTTTGCCGTTTGTTTGCCGTTTCCTGTTTTTCAAGTGGACATTCCAATGGTGGTTCCTCAGTCGGGCACTGTTTTCTGATGCTTCTGCAGCTCACGGCACCATATACCAGTAGTTGACCCGCATGAAGGGACCATAAGGCGATGCCGTGATGGGCACTCAACTGGAGAATAGTACTCGGATCTGCTGAGTTCAAAGTTCTCGGATATTTTCCTCTTTTAGACTGTAGTTTAGTATTGGAAGCATGCGTTCTAGCCAAATTTAAGCTTCAGCTGAGTTGAATTCGTTGAATTGATATTCTAATATAGCATTTTTTTGCCGAGCCTCAATAATCTCTAGAGCTCGAGATCTATTAGTTTAACAGGATCAGACACATGTTTAAAGTTAATTCAAATAATACTTTCTACTAGTTCTCACAATTACACAGTTCATCCACAATCGCAAAGTGTCCTTCCCCAGATCTGGGGATCGATCCAGTCCAGGGATCTCATATGTGATACTAGTTACGGTTGAACCGCAGAATACACCACTATCATCTAACATTTGAATGCTGAATTCAGAGAACGTTGAGCCACGCGCTAGCCAGACTTAACAACTAGAAAAGAGCCAGCCTCATGGGCTAGAAGAAGTCACCATTCTTCGATGAGAACCCTCAATTTTCATTTAATTGGGCTGTTGAGTGCTACGTTTCGGTGGCTCCCATGAAAGGACGTTGTTTAGGCCGACTTGATAATCCTCCATGCCGTGTTTTCTCCTTTCGCGTTCAAGTCACCTGATTACATAACCAAGAGCTAATCCATATAATCAATCAGACAGATGACAGACTATAGACGCGAACTGCTCAAGGTCTCAGTTTTCACCGAACATTGAAGTGCACAAGTGCGTAACAGTATACAGATGTACTACTAGAAGACGATTAGTGAACGCAATGAAAACGCAATGAACTCTAGGCCTGTCTACAACAAAAAAACTCATATTTTCATAGACGGCATCAGGAAAGTAGCCAAAGTAGACAGAGTGTGCATTAATGTGGGGAGGCAAAAAAGTTCAAAAATGTCCGCTCGTAGGTATTTTCAGCAGGCCTGTGGTTGATGCTTATAACCTTTTGTAGGTATTAAAATAGTTCAAAAATACCTGTTTGAACTGCAGAAGTACAATTGTACAAGATACTGAAACCTAGCCACGGGCCAATGCACTCATAGAGGAAAAGGCATCAATTGGAGCCTCCCAATTTTACCAAGCTAAAAGTGTATTAATTCCCAGTTTAGAACATTTGAGCATAAAAGAACCAAAAGAGCTGAAATTCATTATTCCTACTCTTGTTACCACACTCACTCTTACTCAATTAAACAGTCATCATACCATTGCTGGATAGCTATACTGATACTTCAAGGCCTACGAAAGAAACGGGAGATTTCATGCGTTGTTAACTTTAAAGCTCTCCATGAATGAGACAAAAGAAAAAGAATAATCAAAATGACGTAAAAGCCGTTCTTCTACCAAAAACGATCCGTCTACTCTTGCTAGTATTGTAAACCTCCCAGACTCCATATACTGTAAATATATCTAATCTCAAGTTATTGTAAAGTGCGTGGTTTATAGTTAATGCTGTTTCCCAGAGTCGACCTCCCGGCTAGATTGAGCGTTGATCCCAGATTGAACGTTGAAGCCCAATGTCAACTTTTCCAGCCAATGTAGCTATTCCACATCTAGCACACCACTAGAACGGTGCCAGATGGGAAACTTTGAATGCTGCACTCTGGATTTGCCAAAAAAAAATACAACCACTATATTTCTATTTACCTTGGGAAGTCTTTTTTCACAATCGAGCCTGCTATCATGATCCATGTGTATATAGAGTTGAATCGGAAAAACGTACTGCGGCTGTAAATAGTGCGGCTGGATTCCACCAAAACTCGCAAAGTTCAATTAATAGCATTTCAATGCATAGAGAATCACTCAAGGTCGTAAGCATTAATGAGTCCAGCTAGATTACAAAGCAGCAGTCCAGATCAGGCTTATCTTGATTCAATCAATGATAATATATCGAGCTACTATTTTGCGGAATTCGCTTATACCTTATTTTGCACGGCTGGTTTCGATTCCCCGGATTATTACATAAGTGCACATCGCTTACCTAAAGAGAACATCATGCAAGGCGATCCGTCAGTGCCGGTTCCGGCCATCCAACCAATCAACACACCTGTTATTCCATATTTTGTTGAATCAGGTTTCTTAATTGTTCCGTCTATTGAGGAAAAGCTGCACCGGAGTGGAGCCAGCGTATTATTAGCTAATTTTTTTTTTTTAATTCCTGCTACGTGTGTTTTACGAATGCTTGCTGGGCTTATCATCATCGTAAGCCACGATGTCATGTAGAATAGGTTTCAAGTCCACTTCCTCAGGCACCGTAATGCCTTTAAGCGCCTCATTGATGAGACTCTCCCTCATGCCAAGTGTAGATTCGGGATATGATGCCATAGCCTCTCGAACACCCTGAATATAGGGGCCTAGCGGCACTTTTGAATGTTGCTGCAGCGCAGTTACAAGGAGAGTCAGAGCCAGCTTGAGCTGTAGAGTTATGTCGGATCCGTCAAATCCACCGTACTTGGTGTCCTTGTTACCACGCTCCACTGGTGCAGGTGTAGTTATGGGAACGTTAACAGGTAATGGGTTGTTCTGTGAAAGAAGGGCGCTCTTCTTTTTTAATGCAGCAGCCGATGTTTTAAACTTGACATACTCAGGATCTGTAACACTCAAATCGTGACCCCGCTTGCCAGAATTTATCAGGTTGACCAAAAGCATTTCTGTCTCGGTGATTTCCTCACTCAATTTTTTGCTGTAGTCAGCCAATACCGGGTTGGAGCTGAAGTTGGAATTCGCGGCGTCTGTGATTTGCTCCTGAGTGTCCAGGTATTCTTCCCAGATCAGCCGGTAATTGCGGTACAGACGATCAAATTTCTCGCTCTTATACATGATGACTTGAGCGTAATGTGGAGCCACTGAAGCATTACTCTGTGCTACAGCCGCTAGGGTCTTGCTTACTTTAAGTACTGTTTCTTCAGAAATAGCACTTGAGTTGTATGATGAGATGAGAGCATTGAGTGACATGGCAGCCTTGTTGAGCTCAAAATCAGAGTCGTCGGGTAGAAGGACAAGAGGTAGATAATCTCGATATCCGCCCACAGTTCCCGATCCAGCGTCAAAAAACCGCTTTGGAGACAACGGATCTTTAGAAGACGTGGCACTCGTGGAGTTTGAAACAGCTCGGTTCTCGCTATGTCCTTGCTCCTCTGTTATGTTGCTTGTCAGTGCAGATCGGCTGCTGACATTGTCAACCGCGGATGATACCGGTGAGCGTCTATAGTAGTACGAGTCTTGTGCCTCGTTTTCTAGTTGTTGTTTGCGGGCGCGTGAGGTGATGGTTTTCTGATATTCTCGCTCTTCTAAGAAGTCTAATATGGCACCACCAAGCGGGTCATATTTGGTGAAAGTGCGATTGAATTTGTCATTAACACTGGCGTAGTATATTCCCGAGCCATAAACCGCAGCAAGGGCGATAGCAGCTTGGGTAATTCGCTTCGTAGTAGTTAACAGCGGTCTAGAAGATGTTGCGGTTGAAGTTGAATAATGGCGGTTCTAGGATACGCCAAAAAGTTAGCTAGGCTTAAGCCGGCATTCTTTCGAAGATCATATATCTTAACTTACGCAGTGCAGAAAGGCTTGGTTTCTAAAAAAGGCCTTTGATGAACGAGAGAGCATGATGGAGGGAAAAAAATCTAAGCGTTCAATGCAGAATGAGAGTGGGAAGAAAAAAGGTGCAATTGTAATAGAAGAAGGAGGAATTCGAGTTGTGTTGTTTTTTTTCGAAAGGTCTCAATTAGTTCTGGCGCCACGCACACGACTGCCAAAAACCAAAAAAAAACTCAAATGTATGCCGAGTTAAGGCTTCGAGACCCCAACAGATACAGCCAGCTAGCCGCTAACAGCGACGGGATCAGGCACAGAGGCCAACCACTCAAACGATCGCACTCAAGAGATTTGGATAGTAATGCGCGATCACAGGAAATATTTGAACGCAATATTTGAACGGGGTCTAGTTACGTGTATATATTGTGGAACAGTGTATGAACTTGACGAGACTGTTTTTTACAGACCCACAAACTGACGAACATTACTAGCTCAGCTCAATCTCAAGCTTTCAAGCGGCCTTCTCCCCGCAATTTCATGTCTACGCCTAAACTGCTTGAACTGTTTTCAATACAGTTCGAATGTTATCTCTAGTAATAAGCTGGAGGTATATTTGACTGCCTTTCCGTCTACACATTTTTGGAACAAACAACATTGGATCGTAAATTTCCCAGTTGATCACGCCAAACTGATATCCCCTTCTCACGATGCAATGATGCTCCAATAATACCAGATCTGGGTGTTCTTTCTGTTCATATAGTTGCCGAACCTTATGCTTGCTCGACTTCAGCCAAGATTTATCTCCCAAGGCATGCATTTTTAACCCTGCCCTACATGATTCAAATTTCATTTCTTCTTGTATTTCGATAATTCATCAACAATATGGCGTCCAAGGAGGTAAGCAATCCACGATTCATAGTGAATTGCACTTACAGTTATAGGCAACGGTGTTTATAATTGATGTGAGCCCTACCATGGGTGAAACTCACCATGGGCGCGCAAAAACCGATTTGGACTGGGGACTGGAGTACGTTTACGACATGATCTCGAATAAAATCATGACCGAGCGCAAGACAGACGTTGTGGGTATTTTGGCTGTTAATACAAACGGTAAGAACTGCTGGCATGCAATGAAGCCTAGCTAATGTGTGTAGCAACCAATAACAGGTTAAAAGATCAACCTGGATATCAGAATATTTCCGTGATACAGGATATTTCGATGTGTGTATGACCGCTTATATTTTAGCAGGACTAACCCATGAAGGTTCTCATTGGACATGCTCCACCAAGTCAAGCGAGAATTAGTTCCTACAGATGTGCATTCGGCAGATATTATCAGTGGAATTGTGGCAGCAGTGGACATGATCAGGATGTACTGCAGGCATCTCAAGTACATTAAAAATATCTATCTATTGACAAATGGGCGCTACCCACGACCGCTCTCTGAAAGTGAAGATGACTTGAACGCGATTAAAGATGAGATGGTGAGATCAAATATCCAATTCAAAGTTCTCGGTGTTGACTTTGATGATACCGAAACGGGCTTCGTTGAAGGAGGAGAACGCGATCCTTCGAAGAAAAGCAATGAAGCTGTTATTAAATCTATTTGCGAAATCCCCGATGCTGTGTTTGCAAATGCAGAAGAAGCTATCAATTCGCTGCGAGAACCTAGCGTCAAAAAACCACGGCCCGTCAAGACATTTACAGGCAAGCTCATGCTGGGCGATATCTCTTCCTATCCGGTTAAAAATGTCGTATCCATCGATGTGGAAGCGTTTCCTTGTACGCGGCTAGCAACACCAATGACAGCAGTGTCTTATGCTACTTCAGGAAAGCCTGCTGCCTCGCAAGCTGCTACCCAAGGTGCGGATGACGCGTCAAAATTGATGAAGGCAGGCCTGCAAGAAGTAAAGCGTCTTACTGAGTTCTACGTTAAAGATGAGGATGCCCCAGAAGGAATGACGGAGATTGAATCCACTCAGGTCCAGTCAGGGTATAGGTTTGGTTCAGAGATTGTAGTCCTGTCTCCTGAGGAGGAGACAGTGCTCAAAGCTCAGAGCCATGAGACTGCAAGCATGTTAATTGTTGGGTTTGTGAAGGAAAAAGATATACCCCGTTATATGAGCATGAGCAATACCGATTATGTCGTTGCGGCAAAGGATAACAAACGAGCTGGGCTTGCACTGAGCAGTTTGATCAACGCGCTGTTTATTGAAAAGTCTGCTGCTCTTATCCGATATGTTCAAAAAGATAACAAAGACGTGAAGATGTGCGCCCTGACTCCTCTTATTGAACAAGATTTTGAAGCGCTCGTTTTGACACATCTGCCATTTGCCCAGGATCAGCGCCACTATAGATTTCCTCCCCTTGGTGAAGTCCGTGTCAAGGACAAAGAAACGGGAGTTTACAAAACCGCCACAGAACACCCTATTATGATTCCAACAGACGATATGCAAGAAGCAATGGATCAGTTTGTAGATGAGATGGATTTGATGGAGGCAGACGAAGATGGATTTGAATATGCGCCCCCGGATCAAGTGTATAATCCGCTGATCCATAGAATCAAACATGTGGTCAAGTACTGCGCTTTGATGGATGATACCGAACACCTACCAGAGATTCTCCCAGTGCTTAAAAAGTACAGCGTGCCTCCAAAAAGTCGGGTCGAGGCTGCCGCAGACACAATTGCCAAACTGGAAGATTTGATGGCAACAAAACGGATAGAGACTAAAGAAGAACGCAAGGAACGAGTCCAACAAGAGAAGGAACTCAAAACCGCAAGCGGCGTTACTCAGTCCAAGGATGAGCCTCGAGTCGACGAAAAACCAATTGACCTTGCTGCCATTCTGACTTCTGTAGCTCCCCAGAAAGACACTGTCAAATCTGAACCTGACTCAATAAAATCCGAACCCAGCGTAGCTTCGCAACCTGCAAACGTGGGCCCTGATCTCGTGCACCTATCCACAAGCGTCACAGATGTCAAAATCACTTCAAGTTCGCCTGTGCGTGACTTTGCCAATGCTGTTGAACTTGCTCTCCGCTCGCAAAATAAGAACCAGATTCTCATCAACGCATCTACGCAAGTAACCGAAATCCTTATAGAGCTCTTGGAGATCTCATCTGCACCCACTCCTGCGATCGATGCAACCATCCAGACCCTGTTAGACGATTTGGCAAAGGCGGTAGGTATGGTTGATAACAACAGGAGATTGTGCGAGAGCTTGAGAAGCAAGTTCCAGAAACTAGTCGATGATGAGGAAATTGGGGATCACCTTGTGAAGGACGTCATGGATACTATAAACAAGTTGTAACTACAAAACTGCTCAAGATACGTTATTTTCACTTCAAGTCTGTAAATATACACATGTATATGGAAAGCCTTTGAGCAGTGCACATGTAACTTGCAATCAGTTGGACGAAACCTCAAAAGCCCTTCAATAAAGCGTTTCTAGCTGAGTGGAGCTTTTTTAAATTTGGCTCCAGCTAGTATCCAAGTATTCATGCTCAAGTTGCCTGCTCAATTCATGAAACTGCTGTGGGAGACTTGAAAAATGCAAAGTACCAGGCATGCAGGCCGAGATTTTCCGGACTCTCGGGTAACCTGCAAAGCTCGGATAAACTTACAGGAACAGCATAACAATATTTTCGTACCAACTTTGAAGTCCCATTTATACGGCATTCAAAGTTCCATTTGCACCAACCTCAGTACTCCTGCTCACTCGAGGTGTTTTCCAAACACGGTTTAATCAATACGAAAATAACAACAAAAAGGGCAAAGCCTCAGAGCTTTTCTTGTAGGTGGGTAAAACAAAAAAGACTCAAACCATGTTTTGATTTTTGGAAGACTGATCGATCGACCGCTACAATAGTGTTTTTCTTTTTGCGTTTACAGGGCTGAGAATTCCAAAGGACACACTGCAGACAACATTAGCATTTCTCCATTTAGAAATGAAATTGTAAGAGGCCGTTAACTATCTGCGAACATCATGACCATGACGTATCAAACTCCGTCAATCGACATCAGAGCAGTTCTATGGATCCTTTTTGAACAGGTCTGCTTTTCAACTCGATAGCTAGAGATTTCATCCTCCCTTCCGACAACTGTGAAACAACTTACGTTGGGTAGGTGACAACCCATTACTATTTGCAATCACACCATAGAATTCGGGCAGCATCCCTAGGGATCGATGACACGCGAGTTCTTCTTCCAAGTGGTCTGAGACCCCTGATCATTAAGTAGGAATATCAGCCTTTGAGCTACCCTGTCGTCGCTCAAGCTCGCACTGCAAATTTGACAACCTAAATAGAAAAAAAAATCAACTAACTCCTTGTCAGGCCTGGTAAGATAAAAGGAAGTAGTAGTTTTATATTCCGCAAAAGGCACAGACTTGAGTGGGGTATGGCACAGCGGGATCTAGAGGCCAGACCCTCTCCGCAAGTGCAGAGCGTTCTCAACGTTTACAGTCACAATCACCGCGCCAGTGGGCCCTCATTGCAACATGCGAGACAGGGTTTGCATTATGCCCATGAGAACCACATCAATTGAGTCTTATGTAGGCTGACTGAACATTGAAACTATGGAACTACATAGTAGCTTGCTTGGTTGCTCTAAAGCCCAAAATCCAAACCCCAAGAACAAGTGAGGGAGAAACAATAGCAAACACCCTGCGCTCTCTTCATTTGAGCTCTAGGGCGCCTACCTACAGTACAGCACATGCAGCATGTTTCTTGGTATTCAAATTCCAATTAATGCGCTAGACGACTTGCACATTTGCAATTCCCTATACTAGCAACGGCACGCCTATGATAAAAGAGGTCTAAGCATGATTTTACACTCCACAAACTTGAAGCTGCTGACTTGACCCATTCCAAGCTGATATCTGATAAAATTGTGGGGGGTTCAGTACTTAAAATCTGGGGGACCGGCCCCAATGTCCAAACGCCTCAATCTCCATTTCTTCGACTTCGGTAACGTTGTAAGACCCTCAAGTGCACATGTGCTCCCGGTGAAATAAGCAAGCAAGAACCTGGTGCACACATTGACATTTCTCCATGGACGGTACCGTGGCATCTAGTGAAAGCGCATGCATGTTGCAATTGGCATTGACCCTAGAAACACACGTTGGATGCAACTCATTGGTTCAGTATAGCCATCCTCTAGAGCTCTCTCTTCATCCTCCTCTTCGTCTTTGCCTTTGTCTTCGTCTTTGTTATCTACTGGCAGACATTAGAACGCTGTTCATTTATTATCATGGCCATGGCCATTTTTATCCTTGTAAATTTTCATTGCAGAGCATGAATCTACCACGTGGATGAAAACTTCGAACGCTGTTCATGCTGAACTTAGGCATCTCGTCTTCAAGTACGTGTACACGCGTTGATGTCTCCAACTTGGAGTTCAATCACAACGGTCCTCCGTTGACTGCACCAAAGCTGACGATCTGTAACTTTACCCCGCGTCCCAGTTGCCGAATTCTCAGCCATCTTCCTATTGGCTGTGGAATTCAGCCAAAGCTGATTGTTGTAGCATACGACATTTGAAAGTTCAATTCCTCCATCCATTGATAGTACCCTCAAGTGCTTCTTACATCATTTGCTATGAACTCCAATGCTATATATTGTACTAGCATTTCCCGTAGTCAATCGTAGATTTGAAATTGCTATCCGTCTCTTGGGAGTTCTCCCGCTTGAAGGATTTCAATGTTGTCTTCAAACTCCAACTTCAGTCTTCATATGGCTCAAGTTTCTTTTTCAAGGTCCCTCTTCTCCATTTTTCCGGCGTTCCTGGTCTACAAACGTTTTACTAGCTAGCTGACATAGCGCACATCAGTAACGTCAGCGTTATGGACAAGAATAAATATTTAAAACAATTAACAATTTGAAGTCATAGAACTTATGTCTGTGTGAGATGAATTACGGTGACCTAGTGAATAAGTCCCATCTCAATTTGAGCATTGATACACTCAAGTGCTCTCTTTATCACCGCAGGAAGCGAAACGGTCTTCAGGGCCTGATAATCCACTTCCTGGTGGATGCCCCTCTAATCTGTAGTTTCCCATTGTTAACACTATAGTCGAATCATGCAAATGGGACAGATTTATCATCAACACCTACCCATGTCTCCGCGTGCTTGCGGTCTCCGCAATTTCAAACTTAACTATAG
Organism: Geotrichum fermentans; assembly: GCA_030564905.1. Classification (NCBI taxonomy): domain Eukaryota; kingdom Fungi; phylum Ascomycota; class Dipodascomycetes; order Dipodascales; family Dipodascaceae; genus Geotrichum; species Geotrichum fermentans. The sequence goes on along the minus strand of JAJMAG010000018.1, from coordinate 122,340 downwards.
ACGGCTTTTACCTTAATTGTGGGGTTTTACTATGCAATAACTGCTTCATCGCGCTTCATCATTAACTACTTTGTATTTTGAGTTATTTTGTCTGGTCATTAGGGTCTAGTGAGGGAGGGTGAATTTATTTGGTGACAGCATGGATGGCCTCAGCAAGACGGGCCACGTTGCCAGAAGTGATTCCAGCAATGGAGATACGGCCATCTCTAGTGAGGTAGACAGAGTACTCCTGGGCAAGCTTGTCAACCTGCTCACCAGTGAGACCAGTGTAGCAGAACATGCCAATCTGCGAAGTGACGTGCGACCAGTCCTTCTTGGAACCAAGGTCCTCAAGGTTCTTCTTAAGAAGGGCGCGCATGGAGATGATACGGTCGGCCATCTGCTTAACCTCTTTGAGCCATTGAGCCTTGAGGGTACCGTCAGTAAGAATCTCAGCAGCAAGACGAGCTCCGTGGATGGGAGGGTTGGAGTAAAGAGGACGGATAATGATCTTGAGCTGCGAGTCAACACGCTTGACGTCCTCTGGCGATTCGGTAACGAGAGAGAAGGCACCAGCACGTTCACCATAAAGACCCATGTTCTTTGCAAAAGACTGGCAGAGAGCAATCTCATGGCCCTCCTCAACAAAGTGGCGGACAGCGTAAGCATCAGCCTTGGTGTCACCAGAAGCAAATCCCTGGTAAGCCATGTCAAAGAAGGGGAAGTGGCCCTTCTCCTTGAAGACCTTGGACAGAGATCTCCACTGCTCAGGGGTGGGATCAACACCAGTGGGGTTGTGAGCACAGGCGTGCAGGAGGACAGCAGATCCGTCCTCAGCCTTGCGGAGGTCCTCTACAAGGCCGTCAAAGTCAAGAGCAATGTTCTTGGAGTCGTAGTATCTGTACTGAGCAACCTCAACACCGGAAGCACGGAAGATGGCACCGTGGTTGGCCCAAGTGGGGGTAGGAAGGTAGATCTTCTTCTTGGGGTAGAACTTGGCAAGGAATTCAGCACCAATTCTCAGGGCACCAGTACCAGAGATGGATTGAGTGATGGCAATACGCTTCTCAAGAAGGGCGGAAGAGTCGGAGCCGTAAGCAAGCTCGGCGGCAGCAGCGGTGAACTCGGGAACACCAGTGATACCAGCGTACTCCTTGTTAAGGTCCTTGGCCAGAACGCGCTTCTCAGCCTCGAGGACGGAAGGAAGAACAAAGGGCTTGCCAGCATCATCACGGTAGGCACCAACACCGAGGTTGATCTTCTGCTCAAAGCTGTCCTTCTTGAAAGCCTCGGTAATACCAAGAATGGCATCGGGAGGTCCCTGAGGAACGCCAGCCCAAGTGGACTTGTTGGCAATAACAGCCGCCAGGCGGGCAGGTCGCACAACACGAGCGGCGGAAAGTCTTAGGACGCTTGAAGAAGCGGATCTAGCAACTGATCTGAACATGGTTGGAATTGGTAGGGTGAATTGAGGGTGAAGCGAAAGCCTATGAAGAAGAAGAAGAGGAGAAGGAAAAGAAGTTAAAAATGGAGCAAAAGTGACGAGTTAAATATCTTTTTCACGAGACAAAAGCAAATCACAACCCAATGAGCAGTCCATTAGCTGCCGAAGAAGAAATTGGTGACGGTGGGAGATTTTGAACCTTCCTTGTACGGATATTTTATTGCTGTGAGTCAGCTTTGGGCGCTTAAGGCAGGTGGAAGGGGTGGGAGCACAGGCCAAAGTATGAGCGGCAAAGCTTATTTTATAGAGATATTTCGGGTCCTTGCAACGAATTTGCACAAACAAAAGTGACTGATTAGGTAATGCACTCGGGATGACTCGGAGTAATTTGATGACTAATAATGTTTATATTACCGCATGGAGTGCTGCTTAGCTAATATTACACGCTATTGTCATGCAACTTTGTGGGTGTGGTGGTTAATTTTTTGAGAGGGGAAGCCACAACCGCTCCCCATTGGCTCGGGCCACTTTTTTCTTGACTCCAGGGTAAGGTCTAAATCCTGCTTAGTCAGTTATGAGAAAGATCTTGTCATGTGACTATTCATGCGGATATCGAATGGCCTCCTTTGCTACATGGCTCAAGTGCGAGAATCATCGCAAATTTCCAGCTTCACGGCTTCTTTTCGTGTGAAGCAATGGAAATGAAATACTATCAAGAAGAAGAAAGAAAAAGATTGCGATAGCTAGCTTGCAAGAATCCTGTAGTAATATCTCATTTTAACCACTGATAGCGCACTATTAAACGGCTGAACTACTCAGGCTTCTTCTTTCGCTCAACCTCGACGGTTATCCACCAGCCAAGCCCCGAGAAATTTCGACTGCAACTAATGACACATCGTCGACGAGCTCTGGAGTTGCCGAATTGAATATTTTGAACCGCCGGCATGCGGGTTTTCTAGAGCGTCATTCAAAGTTATCAACGTTAACTTCCTTTTGTAGGTGAACACTGTAAATTTTTACAAGCGCTCTAAGAACGCCAAGAGAGAAATAAATTCTGGACCCTTATATAGTAGTACCTGTGAAATTATTTTTGCTATAATGGAGGATAGAATGCCCGAGCTAGGCAGGCCTGAGAGGCACGCCTAGAGATGGCATGAAATCTTGGACTCGCTCACAATCTACAACCTCGCATTTCAGCTTCAGTCGTTCTTCTTTTCTGGTATACTATTGAAACACCTCCTTCATAAATCAAGATCACCTGATTCACCAAGGAACTGGCAGAATGAGTCTTTTATAGACATTGAAAATCGCAGTTGTCATGCCTAATAGTCTCATCCGACAATACAGACTGTAGAGTCCAGTAATCATTTAACACCACGATAACAGTTTATAATTATCTATCATTAGAGTCATATAGTAGCTGGGTATTATTCCCGCCAAGTAGCTCTCCGTTGCAGCCATTTCTATGCCACGTCGTTTTGTGGATCGCCATCTCTAACTTGCAGTATTCCTATTGGACATAACTAAAATAATTGGCCACGCGCAGCCTAAATGAGTCCAGTCACACAATTACATGTATGCAACAAATATCATTAGCCATAGTGCAGGTGTCGACATTCATCTCATTTCTGTATGAAATTACCCTCTAACTGATCAGTTCTGTGTATATTTTTGAAGTAACTGTTGATTTTCTAATAATATTTTCCGAAACGTGTCCCTATAAGGACTCGAGCTCTTTTGCAAGTAATTGAATGACCTAGCTTGGTTCAAGTTTGTGTAATCTGGGGACTTGATCTTATTTACATTCAGTGCTCAAATAAACTAAATGCATCAACTTGAGGAAAACTCTAGTAGAGGACTAGATAAGTAGGTGAGCAGGAAGTTGACAGTTCGTTGAGGGGTATTCAAGTAACAATTTTTGATAATTATTGGAGATGCTGGGCAGGTTAGACGTCGTAAGAGAGGTCAGTAATTCTAGTAGCATTGCTTTTATATGAATATACGCGTTTCAGCAACCTGCTGCAATAAAATTGTTAGTTCAAGACTCACTTGACGTTTATGTTTAGGTAGCTGTGATTCCCCTTGATAGAATAGACAGTTAATAGATTTAACAATATCAATCATTATATTAGCATTTCGTTTTCTTTCGCAATCTCACTGATTCACGACACACAAATGAACGCATTTAACATAGAAGTAACACATACATTAATTTGCTTAGCACTTTTTCGTGATTTTTATGGATTTCAAAAAAAAAAAAGATCTAGGACCAAAATTACTTGTAACAGTGCAAAGTAAATTCATGAGAGAGCCACGTAGCTCTTGGGGCTTGGTTTGTGGAACCTGCCAAATGGCAATGACGGAGGCAGCGGGGAAAAAAAACATGTAGGTATCGGGCATTTTGAAAACCAAAAGAATGCACACAATTGCTCAGTCTTTTACCCTCGAGTGAGTGGGGGTATCTATACAATGGATCCTAAAGACACGGAACACTTGATTTGTAACAACTCTCATGGTACCTGATCCTAATGTCTAATGTTCTTCGAACTCGATGCCAAACAGATTTTGAAATATTAGAAGTACGATATTTTGAACCAAGCCTCCTAACTTAAAAAAACGATTGTTTTATAGTTTATTGAAATGTTCATGTACTACTACGGCCGAGTCGGTGTAAACAGGGAGGACTCGAACCTGAGAAGAATAGAATGGGATTTCCTGTCTAAATAGTTGGGCCACACCAAAAAAATACCTCTAGCAATAGATTTTTTTCAAATTTTATTCAGTTGCCTTTTAGAACTAGTACCAATTTGAATTAGCATTGTGTATCTAAATCTCCTATAAAACTCTCACCTTGGCTGATCATGCAACTTCTTTAAGCGTCCAGCTATTTAAGCTAGGGCTAGTTACTCAAAAGCATTTTTTAAAAATGCTTATTATACAGTTCTATATGATTTCATTTTTATTTTATTTATTTGCTGAAGTATTTGTCGTTAATATTCACGGCAGAGCATTTTCATAATGCATACACCTTACGTTTTGCGCGCACAATTGCGCCATCGTTGGGTTATTGGGACTTAAAGCAAACAAAGCATACATTTAACACGATATTCCAAAACATCAACACCAGATACCAATGACCTCACGGGTCTCTTCATTTACACGTTCACTGCATAACATGATCACAACAGGCCAGAAAGTTCATATCTTCGTATACGACCGAAACCCTCAATTCAGAAAGACCTTTGCATATTTGTTAGAACGGCAGGGCGTCAATGAAGGAAGTGTAGTCCTCGGCAATGGGAGCCATGAAGACCCACGCCCAGTACAAGTAACGGTCGTCCAAGACACGTCATACTACAATTCGAACTCACTTCCACGCGCAGTTGCTGACCTCTCGATAGGTGCCATTGTTTCCCCGGCAAACTCGTTTGGCCGCATGGAGGGCGGGTTTGACCTAGCCATCAGCTTGTACTACGGCTCGCTTGTGGGGAATAACGTGCCACCCCACGCCATAAGTAAAGCCGTTAAGACGGCGCTATTGGCAGGAAAGTCAAAGATCATGGGCTACAACCCCACGCAGAACGCCGAGCGAATCCCTGCAGATTTACTACTCTCCACGCTCAGAGCAGACCTGGGGCTTTCACGACGGTCAGACCCACCTGCGTACTACAATGGCACAAACGTACCGGACTTGATCCATTTACCGACCATGGCAACACCGACTAACATCCATGGCGGAACTAAACGACTATGCGACTCGGTCGTTTTCAATTGCACTTGGAACCTTATGGCCACATTGGCAGCCTCACATCTATACGAGGAGACAGTCAATACCCCAACGTTAAAAATATTGCTAACGGGCCTGGGTACAGGAGTAGGCGGTGTACCGCTACCAACTGCCGCGACTATCATGTTTAAGGCGATTTACCATTATGCGAAGATTCTGCATATGACTGAAGAAAATATCCCGACCGATGTTATTTCAGCATATATTGCGGACAACTTTAGAAAAGTGCCTGAAGTCCCGTATGTCGATTGAACGACTAGGACGACTGATAATAATTACCTACAGTTTTTTCTTGATACTAGGTTATATTGGCACCCTACATCGCTCAATTGAGTAGTATCGTTTCAACGGACAATTAACATTCATCAAACAACCTCCATTGCGAGAGTTTTCCATTCTAAATCTAATAAAAATATGTACAAGATTTTATCTAAATAACCGTATTTACATGTCCGTCTTTAAACATTCGCAGTAGGCTCTCTTCTACTTCCAAAATCTCCAAGTTTGCTCTTATCCAGGTATTTGTCAAACGCATCGTTACGTTCTGGGAAGGGGCGAGGTCCAAGTAGTCGAATCATGTCCTCACGAGTGATAACCTCCTTCGCCAAGAGTTCTTCTGCAATGAGACCTAGCTCGGTCTTTTTCTCGAGTAGCAAGGTCTTGCACTTGCGATGGGCCTCCGTAATTATACGACGTACCTCATGGTCAATGGTCTCTGCGGTCTTTTCAGAGAAAGGCTTATTCCAGCGCTGGTTTCCATCGTCAAAATTAAGCCAACCAATCTTGCTGGACATTCCCCAAGTGGTGACCATATTGCTGGCAATTGCAGTGACCTTTTTGAAATCGTCCGAAGCGCCGCTGGTGACGGAAGAAAAGTGAATTTCCTCCGACACACGGCCGCCAAGAGTCATGGCCATGCGATCACTCAATTCTTCTTGAGATAAAAGCTGAATATCAGGTGGAAGGTACTGAGCATATCCCAAGGCACCCTGACCACGAGGAATGATGGAAACCTTAAGGAGAGGATCAGCATATTTCAGGTACCAACCACAAATTGCGTGGCCTGCCTCATGATAAGCAACTGTGCGTCGCTCTTCAGGAGAGAGCACTCGAGACTTCTTTTCAAGACCAGCAATTACACGCTCAATGGCTAGCTCAAAGTGAGAGATATCCACAGTATGAGCACCTTTTCTTGCAGCAATCAAGGCTGCTTCGTTAACACAGTTGGCGACATCGGCACCCGCAAATCCAGGAGTCAAAGCTGACATGCGGCCAGCAAGCTCATTAAGATCAAGGGTCGTTTTGATCTTCTTAAGGTATACAGCGAAGATTGCTTTGCGACCTTCAATGTCGGGCTTATCAATGCTAATGTGTCTATCAAAACGGCCAGGACGCAGTAACGCAGGGTCTAAGACATCTGGGCGGTTGGTACCCGCAAGGACAACAACGTGGTCCGAAGAAGAGAAACCGTCCATCTCAACAAGCATTTGATTCAAAGTAGACTCACGCTCGTCATTGCCACCAAACTGACCGCCTTGGCCTCTAGCTTTTCCTATAGCGTCAATTTCATCAATGAAAATAATACTAGGGGACATTTTACGGGCAGTCTTGAACAGATCACGCACACGACTTGAGCCGACACCAACAAACATTTCAACAAACTCGGAACCGGAAACAGACAAAAATGGAACACCGGCTTCACCAGCAGTAGCCTTAGCAACCAATGTCTTACCAGTACCAGGAGGGCCAGAAAGAATCGCGCCGCGAGGAATCTTGGCACCTAATCTCTCGTATTTCTTGGGGTCCTTGAGAAAGTTTACAAATTCCATGATTTCAACTTTGGCTTCATCCATACCGGCGACATCTTTGAACTTAACCTTGATGTCGGTTTCCTGGTTGAAAAGTTTAGCCTTGGACTTACCAACGCCAAAAATGCCACCACCGGCACCTTGCGTTCCCCTTCGAGAAATATACAGCAGGCCACCAATCAACAATACAGTAGGAAGGAATGTGAGTACAGAGGAGAGAATCGAGCCTTCCGTAGTATAAGCCACGGGGATTCGTTCGTTAACTGGAATGTTGAGCTCATCCTGAGCATTCTCAAGTTTACGTTCGAAAGAGTCAATAGATCCGATATTGAAGTGAATAACAGAGGTGCCTCCAAGAGAACCAAGAGCTGCATCAGACCGAAGTGTAATTTTGGCCACAGAACGATTCACGACTGTGATCTTCTGCACCAAACCCCGATCTAAGAAATTCGTCCTAAACTCTTCCCAAGTGAGACCTGGAGTTGCAGATTCAGCAAAAAGGTTAAACATAAACATAGATCCAACAGCGACAGCGAACCAAAGATAAAAGTTCGTAGGCTGGCCATCAGGTTTATTATTATTAGGCTTTCCGTTGGGCTTGTCCGACTCAGGCTTTTTGTCCTGAAATCTTTGAGAGATAACGCTGAAAGATCGGATTGGAGCAGGTTGGAATGGGGAAATCCGCGTCGTGGGGTATCTTAGAGTGGCGAACATAGGTCGAGCAAGTCGGTTCGTTCCCAGTAAATACCGGGACGACGAGGTCATCGCCAGTCTAGGCATTGACTGGCATATCCGATTCATAGCTGAAGGATTAGAAACAAAAGGTAACGAGTCTTGCGACTTTTCCCACGTACTATTAACTAGGCGGAAAAGGTGGTGAGGAAGATGCTCTATCGTCAGTTTCCAAGCCTTTTGATTCTGGACTTTTGTCGCTCAGACGAAATTTCAAATAAAGAGAGGGTAATGCATAATTTAGTCATCGGATTATGTTATGATGACAAGCATCTGACATAATGTTTACCCCTGGAAATTACCACGTATCATACTTTCGTGCACCAAGTCCCTGTGAGCATGTGTGGTAGTTTTTCAGGCCCACACCTCCTCCAGATCATTTTAACCCTTTTTCCCTTCCTTTCTTTAGTCAACAACGATCTTTTTCCCCCCTCACGCCAGCGTTTTCCGACGAACAAGACGTATTCTCTCGTTTTGCGCTATACCCACCGTTCTTTCAAACGACTCCCTACTTCATTTAATCTAATTCACGACGACAAATGGCTGTTGCTACTGCGAATCCCGTCAGTGAGGCCGAAGGGCTGGACGCGAAGATTGGCGTCGTAAACCTCCCGAATCAAAGGTCAGTAGAGGCGTGGGAAATTTTAGCTTGGACAAGTAAAGGCTAACTGTTTTTAGATATAAAATTGTGGCCAAGCGCGGAGCTACCTTTACAATCATGCTTGCTGGTGAGTCTGGACTCGGTAAGACCACATTTATCAACACCCTGTTTTCAACAACTGTCAAGAGTTATGGCGACAACTCTACAAGATACGCATCGCCAATTCGCAAGACAGTAGAGATTGGCATCACAAAGGCTGAACTTGAGGAGAAGGGCTTCAAGGTGCGTCTCAACATTGTTGATACCCCTGGATTCGGTGATAACGTCAATAACAAGGAGTCCTGGCAACCAATTGTGGAGTTCATTGACGACCAGCATGAATCGTACCTCCGTCAGGAACAGCAGCCTAACCGCCGCTCCATTCATGATATGCGTGTCCACGCCTGTCTTTACTTCATTCGCCCTACTGGCCACTCCCTCAAGCCTTTGGACATTGAGGCCATGCGCCAACTGGCGACTCGTGTCAATTTGATCCCTGTCATTGCAAAGGCAGACACTCTATCCCCTCAGGAGATTTCGGACTTCAAGCACCGTATCCGACAAGTCTTGGAGGCCCAGGGCATTGAAATCTACAAACCAGTTATCGATAAAGAGGACCCCCTTGATACCCATGGCACTCGTGGAACTACACCCGCAGAAGCCGAGCAGATCCGCTCTCTCATTGAGGCCATGCCCTTTACTGTCATTGGCTCTGAGAAGGATGTTGAGACTGCAGATGGCCGCGTTGTTAAGGGCCGTCAGTACCTGTGGGGCGTTGCCGAGGTTGAAAACGAGGACCACTGCGATTTTCGCAAGCTTCGCCTGTTGCTAATTCGCTCGCACATGCTGGACCTGATCCAATCCACCGAGGAGGTGCACTACGAAGTGTACCGTGCCAAGCAAATGGAAACTCGCAAGTTTGGCGAGGCCCGCACTCGCAAGTTCGACAACCCCAAGTTTAAGGAAGAGGAAGACAACCTTCGTAAGATGTTTACGGAGCAGGTGCGGGTGGAAGAGCAGCGATTCAGACAGTGGGAGCAGAACCTTATTGCTGAGCGTGATAGGCTGAATAAGGACCTAGAAACCACCCATGCTGCCATTCGTCAACTGGAAACCGAGGTTGAGAATCTGGGTCTTAAGTCCAGACGTTAAAGCACGAGCAGGAAAGCAATGAAGGAAAAGGAGGAAGAAGGAAAGGATAGTAATAACAATGTAGTGATTTAACTGTGTCCAAAAAGCGTAATATGAATGAATAATAATAAGTAAACGCATTGAAAATTAGTCCGAGGTCTCTCTCTTGCACTATATGTTGAGTGATCGCTTTTTTTCGTTTTCAAGATTGACAACTGTTTAACCCAAAAACTTTTGCTATTAATCATTCAAATGTTACCATCTATTGGAGACTCTGGATGCCAGATAATGAAAATTGAATTTATAACTGTTTCAAAAATTTAAAAAACCCCTTTTATATTACTATCATTCCTGTTATGTACAGTGACTGTATATATCAACTAATAAGTTTTTAATATTTATTATTATTATTATTATTTGTTATATGTCAACTGCGGTTTACGTACTCTATAGACGTTAGCAGCCAGCCAGGATACCCGGGGGACCCGAGTCCATTAGCGGTGGTGCTGATTGTCTAAATTAATATTCAATGCGAGGTTTTAGCAGCCAGCTGAGACCTCACAGGGACTGGATCCGAGTTCGTTAGTGGTGGTGCTGACCGTCTAATTCATTTATGCAGATCACATTTCTACTCGTATTGAGGTTTCAGAAGACTGGTTTTTCATCTTATATCTGTGGCAGTTGGTGACGGAGTAGTTGCAAGACTGAATTTCTTGCAGTCGCCGGAAAAGTGTTTTGTAGGTCTCCGTGGACATTTCCGGGCGAACCAACGCTGAGGTGTAGAACTTATCTCCAAAAACGCTGCACTACCTCAAGAATTTAGGTCAAAAGATTTTTATATTCATTTTTTTTATTGAGATGATGTGATTATCATATCGTGTATTAACATTTACTCGTGAATTATGTGGCTCTACTCTATTAAATAATGAAACGCGCACTTCTATTTTTCGGTTTCAGAAGACACGGAATTTACTCTTCCTCGGAAAGCAGCTTCTCGGCGTCGAGAGCAGCCATGCAACCAGAACCAGCAGAGGTGATAGCCTGTCTGTATCGCTTGTCCTGGACGTCACCGGCGGCAAACACACCCTTGACGCTGGTCATGGCACTGCCGGGGATGGTCTTGATGTATCCATCCTCATCAGTGTCAAGCTGGCCCTTAACGATAGAAGTAGCAGGAATGTGTCCAATGGCGTAGAAAAGACCCTTGACCTCGAGGTCACGAGACTCGCCAGTGACGTTGTTCTCAATAGTGAGGGCATTAAGCAGCTTTCCGTCACCCTTGGCCTCCTTGGGGTTGTGGTTGTAAAGAATCTCAACCTTGGGGTGAGAAGACAAACGCTTGGCCATAATGGTGGAAGCACGGAGCTTGTCCTTTCTAACAATGACGTACACCTTGGAACCATACTTAGTCAGGAAAATAGCCTCTTCAGCAGCCGAGTCACCACCACCGACAACAGCGAGGGGCTGGTTTCTAAAAATTGGGACAGCACCATCACAGACGGCGCAGGCAGAGATACCCTGCTGCCAGTAGGTCTCCTCACCAGGCAGGTGAAGACGCTTGGCCGAAGCACCGGTAGCGAGAATGATAGCGTCGGCGGTGTTGGGCTCGGCGTCTTCGTTCCACTCAGTCCAAAACTTGAAGGGTCTTTGTGAGAGATCAACCTTTGAAATAGTCTCGGTGATGATTTCAGTGCCGAATTTCAGGGACTGGGCTCTCATGTTGTCCATAAGTCCAGAGCCGGAGATTCCCTCGGGGAAACCAGGGAAGTTCTCAATGTCTGTAGTAGTGGTGAGCTGGCCACCAGCGGCGATGCCGTTGGCAAGCATACCCTCGTAGAGAGTAGGCTTAATCTCAGCACGCGAAAGATAGATGGCAGCAGTGTGTGCGGCGGGGCCGGAGCCAATGATGACAACTCTGTGATGTGTGGACATGTTTCTAGTGTTATTAACAAATGTTTGGTCGTTAGATGCGAGGCTCGAGGCAATCAAAGCGGAGGAGATAGAAGAGAGTCTTGAGGATGCCGAAAAGAGGCGAGATGTGTATTTAGCAGACAGTTTGAAGGACTGAATTGTGAATGATACCGAGAAAGAAAATAAAAAAAGGAAAAATCCTGGTTAATTTATACGAATAGGAAGGAGTAAGAGAATTGGAAATCGGGAAATTTCAAATGTTGACATGATTTGGGTTTGCAAAGTTTGGGGGCTATTAAGTAATGCGCTACGACAGCAAGGGCCTAGACCGCCAGCCAAGAAGGCCAGACCTAATTACAAACAAACAGACAGGGCCACACCCAGCGGGGGGTCTTTTCTAGAAAAACGCGCCGGTACTCGGGGCACGTACGACGGCGGCCGGACTTTCAAGCGCTGCGCAATCGAGGCTCGTGCCGCCGCCCACTGGTTTACTAATGGCAAATGACCGAATGCTCGAATGTTCGAAAATATTGTTCTCGTCATCAATGATTCCTAACTCAGTGTACAAAATGTCCTCGTACGTGTAATGAATAATGCTGCCTTCAAAGTTTTCCGCCATCCCCCAAGCGCCTCGCCATCTTATCAGATCCTCCTCGGGTCCAAGTACCGAACTCGTCACCCTCGCACAAACTTCTTCACTATTGGGCTACGCGCAAACACCGGATTCAGCAGCACACACAACAGAAAGTATTCCAGCCCCTTCCGCCTTGCTTCCAGAAACCCCGTTCTGAACTTGCTTACAACACTTTTGGGCGGCAGGTCTGGAATCTCGTTTCGACGATCAGGGAACGCATACCGCAGCTGCTCGCGAAATACATCAAACTCACTGTACCGTTTTCTGATAGTGATGACGCCCCCGGCACCGTCCGAGCGATTCGAGACCGCATCAATGTGAATGGTCCACACTACGTAGGCTCCAGCTTTGGTGCTGCCCTGAATCAGGCTGTAGTCGTCAACATGCACATCGCTGGCCCATACTTCACCCGCTTCGGGCACTGGGGTGGACCTATTGTCGATAAGTTGTATTGGGTCGGGATTGACCTGTTGTAGTTCATCCGGGTTGCCCAATCCTTGTAAACGGCCCACCTGCCATCTCTAATCGAGTTAGTACGTAGATATTATCTTGCTATGGTGTAAAATACCTCTGGTTTCGAAGGCTCCGTACTTGCTGAGCTCGAGGCATTGCCTGGTGGCTTCTGCGCAGGGTCTGAGACCGATTTGCCTTTTCCTTTCGGATCATGAGCGACCCCACCATTCGACGGGAGGATGCTATTATCTGACATGATGCGTTCCTGGGTGGCAAAGGGGATTTGACACTGAGCAAGTTTCTGGTATTGTGCTAGTTGTGCTAGTTGTGCTCAACTGCCTGTCGTTCTGGTTTCATGATCCAAGCTAGTGCCGTTTTTTTGGTACGTCACCGCACAAGCAGAACGTCACGGACCCAAATCGACGTTCCCTGCTGACTAATTTCTTCCCTTACGGATCAACTCATCACAACTGCTGGCATTCAACGGTCTATGGTAACCATGCTCAAGAGTTAGAACGGTATCAATATGATCTAATGTTGATAGAAGTGCCAAACAACAGCAGATTCCAGATACTCTCACCCAGTTGTTAATAGGGAGGCATGTTAATAAATTTACCTTTATTACACCTCAAATAACATCGTTAAAGACGTTTGGAGAAGTCTCGCAGTTCATCCCGTAAGTGCCATGTATTGGTGCCTTGTTTCTAGAAGTTCACACCCACTAAACCACTTCACAGCGTTTTGCGCAGAATATGCAACTGTTATTGAATAAAATTACCGCATGACCTACAAGTTTGAAGGCTTTATTTGTCGTCTACTTCAGATCTGTTTTGTGACAAGTCTATCTATATCGATAAGGATTCAGATAGCATGTTAACACCTTTTAAAGCTGATATGGAGTCAGCGTGGTGGTTACTTCGTTGCACCCCAAAATGCCTCAGCGCGATATAACTCAGAGCTCATACGAATTAATCTTGCGCGAACAGCAGTACGTCAATCGTACTGCGGTTAATAAAACCTGCAACAGCTATTGCTGCCAACTGCTTGAAAGGAACAATGGAGATATTCTAACTTGCAATAACTTGTGTATAAGCCTGTTTAAGCTCGAAACCAGAACAGAGTATGTATGAAACGAGGATAATATAAAACAAGAGTACAAAAGATTTTGAGCCAGAATTTGTAGTACTAGAATATTATTGGAAATAGTATCAGAAGCTGCTTTCTACGATTAAACTGGAAATTCCGGGCTGCGCCAAACTTTCGCAAAGAAATCGGTTTATTTCGGCTTGCCGGGAGTGTTCATGCCCACCCTGATTCATGCAAATAAATTTTATTCTGAATTGTATTCTAATTGGCTGAAACGTTAGTACAGAGGTTTCATGATAGGTGTTAAGATAATCGCCATCAGCCTTCTTTTGGGCTGCATGGTAAGCCTGGAGGTCGTAAGATTAAACCTTGATCATTTATGAATGGATTTGCATAAAGAAGCGATGCATTCAAGAGCAATGATATTTATAGGTATTAATGCAATATGCATTCGTGCTTTTAATAATAGCTGGTCCGTTTGAAAAATGGTTTAGGATTATTGATCTGTGCTCTGCTTAGTCTGGATCAAATTCACATGAAACATTCTCACTCACTGGCAGTTCGTGCTCCCATATCTACTGCCGTTATTGGCGTTTGTTATACGTAGAGCTTAGACAAGCATCATTACTGGACGGTTTTCAAAGATTACAAGTCAAGGAACAGCAATATGGACTAACCTAAAGGCATGCTATTGACTAGCAAAAACCTTTTTAATGAAAAATAATAAATTCATTATGTGAAAACAATCAAAGGCAAACAAAAACCATGCTAATTATCCAGTCTTTCATACGTAGGCGAACTCCTGCTAAACATACTCTTTAGTCTGGTCCACCAGCTATCCTTCACATATTTAGTGTCCATCCATGAGGGCCGCTTCCAAAACTGTAGCATCAACGACGAAATTACAACGCTAACACTGCTAAATGCCATCGCAGCACCTGCAAAAACAGGATGCAACATGATACCAATCGGCAGAAACACACCCATAGCGATTGGGATCATGAACAAGTTATAAACCACGGCCCAGCATAGATTCAATTTGATTCGCCTAAACGTAGCCCGTGAGAGATGGAAAGCAGCGGCAACATCAAGGAGTGGGTCTTCCTTGATTAGCACAATGTCAGCTGCCTCCATCGCGGCATCTGTGGCACCTGCCAGGGAGATACCGAGCGAGGCATGTGCAAGTGCAGGAGAATCATTTATGCCATCTCCCACAAATCCAACAACCTCAGCTCGATGGGTCGAGCCCTCATAGTAGGTGATGCCAGATTCAATATCGTTTGATTCTAGGGCCTCAACGATCTGGAGTTTGCCTTCAGGGGAGACGCCGCCGTAGCACATTGAAGACGGAATTCCAACCTCCTTAGCAACGCGCTCAACAACAGGCGGTAAGTCGCCACTGACGATTCCTACGGAATAGCCGAGCTTTTTTAGAGCATCAACTGTTGCCCGAGCCTGTGGACGGACCTCGTCTGCCAACTCAATGTAGCCCGCGTAAGCTTTATTTATGGCCACAAATACCAGAGTCTGACCAGCAACCGCCGATTTCTCAAGGACTTCCTGCGGAAATTCAATGTTCATGCTTTCAAGCAGCCTCATGTTTCCTGTAACAACATTGTATATCGTGTTTTCGCTAGGAAGCATGACAGTAGCGGTCACGCCTCGACCAACGACGACATTGAAGTCACTAACAGCAGCTTCGAACGGGGAAGGTTGTTCTGCAAAAGGGTCGTTAGATTCTGTTTGCATACGACACTCAACCCGAGCTCTCGCAACAATACCGCGCGCGACAGGGTGTTCACTGTTTTGCTCCACAGCCGCGACAAGCGTCCACCAAGCAGAAGGTTTCAAGACGAGATTTGTGCCTATAGTAGTCAGGCGCTGAACCTTGCGGACAGCCATCTTTCCAGTAGTCAAAGTGCCTGTTTTGTCAAAGAGGACCGTGGTGACGCGAGATGCCGTCTCAAGCACGGCCCCGCCTTTGATCAAGATGCCATTTTCTGCCCCCACTCCAGTGCCAACCATGACAGCTGTTGGTGTAGCTAGACCCAGCGCACAAGGGCACGCAACAACAATAACGGATATACACATGCGCAAACAAACCATTAACTTGCCTTCCTCACCATCGAAAACATGAGGCGGCTTATTGAGAACATGAGACAATACCATCCATATCAGGAAAGTCGTAAAAGCCAGAAATAAAACAACCGGGACAAAGATACCTGCCACATAGTCTGCGTAGCGCTGAACCCGCGTTTTCGAAGTCTGCGCATCTTGAACTAGCTGGACGATGTGCGCCAAGTGTGTGTCATTGCCTACTCGTTTCACCTCTACGTCCAGACGTCCAAGTCCATTGATAGACCCACAAATAACAGAATCACCGGGTTTCTTAGACACCGGCATCGATTCACCTGTGATCAAGCTTTCATCTGCATAACTTTCGCCGGTTAACACAATTCCGTCAGCAGAAATCTTCTCGCCCGGTAGCAGCACAATAATGTCTCCCTCTTGTAGTAGATCTGTTGCTATCGTCTTTTGTGTCAATGCAGAAGAGTCAAAACTATGTGCCTTTCGACTTTCTTGGTACTTTTCCGGGTTGGTATATATAGTTGCTGTCGATGGACTCAAAGAAATTAATCTAGAAAGGGCAACAGATGTTTGGCCTTTGGCTTTGTTTTCAATGTACTTTCCGGCCGTTATGAAAGTGATGAGCATGGCACTGGTTTCCCATAGAGTGGCGGGATGCTTTGAATAACTAGAGCATATCGCGAAGAAAATAGACAATATCGAAAAGAAAAAAGCGCATGAAGTTGATAGGCACACCAGAACATCCATTGTAAGCGCTCGATGTTTGATCGCTTTGAGTGAGCTCTTGTAAAACTTGCGTCCAACTCCAAATTGAATCGGAATGGTCAGCGCACAGTTTAGAACGTCATCAATGTAGAGTCCTGGAATGATTGGAGTTTTCAAAAATCCTAAAAATGGGAGTACACCAGGGACTAGCTTTGTTATAGCGATAACAGGAATTCCGAGAATCAAACTGATAATCAGGTCTCGCCTATTTTTGCTGATTTCTTTGACGCGGGAAAGAGATTCAAGTTGTAAGGAGTTATCTGCGGATGATGCCATGATTGCATCGAACCCGGCGTCATCTATCGTTTGAACAATATCCCTGGGGCCTACCAGGGCAGGTGTATATATCACTGTTGCTTCTTCTGTTGCGAGTGAGATCATTGCATCTTTAACACCGGGAACTGCTAGTAAGGCGCTTTCAATTGACGACGAGCAACTTGCACACGTCATTCCATAAATTCGAAGTCGAATCTCTGTTGTATAGTTTTCATCTGGCGTGGGGGCCGATTCTGCGTTAGCACCTACTGAATGCACAGAGAGTTGTTTTGCATCGAATCCGCACTCTTCGATGCGTTCACGTATCTCCTCCGCGGTGACGATTGCTGGATCAAATTCAACAGCGCCGCGCTCCGTAACAAGAGATATTGCTGGATTTACAACACCAGGTTGATCTTGCAATGCGTTTGTAATAGAGGCCACGCAGGCTCCACATGTCATTCCTTCGATTGCATAAGTCGCCGAGTGGGTCCCGCCGGCCCGGTGCTTTGTTTCGAGTATTCGCGCGTCGAACCCGCAGTCATCGATTTGACGCAGGAGTTGGTCGACTGATATTTTGTTGGCATCGTGTTCAATGACCCCTCGCTCGGTGACGAGGGATATAGAGATGTTAGAAACTCCGTCTAAATTTTCGATAGCATTAGAGATAGCAGAGACACACGCTCCGCATGTCATTCCCTCAATAGCAAACGTCGAGACCGTCTGCGACGATGGTTGCGCTTTCAGCAAAGGTTTCCCGGGTGACATCGTGTCAAATTAAAAGAGAGAAAAAGAGCATAACGAGTTGAATGAAAACTTGTAGAAGTCGGTAAGTATATATACAAAACCTGGTAGCTTTTTGGACTATTCTTTAGTATCAACTGATCCTTGGAGTATGTACTCCGCTGTTCAATGTGTACTTTGGAACGCACGGGTGTGTCAAAAAAAGTATGTAGTGGGGAAAATACGCAACCTAATAAACCTAAAAGCCGCAGGAGCTCTTGCCTAAAAAAGACTAGGGGGTTCGACGTATCGTGTGCTTGGAACAAAAATTGAACTGCTAAAGAATTCCTTGAAACACGGGATGATACACTTCCATGAGTGCTCTGGTATTGCAAATCGTCGTCCACTTCAAGACTTGCCTCAATGGCTCGAGCAGGAGTTCTTGGCCAGGCTCACAAGTTATGCGCACATGTTTCTCGAGCATGCATATGTTGAATCGTAATGCACAGTGATGTCTGAATGTCAGGGAACAAGGCCTGAGACAGTGGCCTCGTCGGACTTCTGAAAAGTCCACCACAGGGGATCTTAGTTGGCTTGTAAGCGTCCAATGTAATATTAGACAACTAGCGCCACGAGTTTACGAACATTCCTTGGAGATCTTGGCTGACTGCTAAAAGGTCTGGTTAATATTTTTTATTATTATTATTTGTTATATGTCAACTGCGGTTTACGTACTCTATAGACGTTAGCAGCCAGCCAGGATACCCGGGGGACCCGAGTCCATTAGCGGTGGTGCTGATTGTCTAAATGGCCTAGACTGTCTAGACGACATTTCCCCTCGAATCGGTTCTTCAAAGGGTCCCTCTGGGATCGGTGGGCGTTTGGT
>JAJMAG010000018.1:93903-103918 GCA_030564905.1 Geotrichum fermentans | reverse complement strand
AAAAAAACAAATTAGTTAATATATACATGTAAGACTAAGAATTCAGGTGGTATAACAAGAGTAAGAATTATAATAGTTTATAAGATGAATAAGAAGAGAAATAAGGTTGTAACCATACATGTATCTTCGAAAGAAAGTCGTTACCACGAACGCTCGAAAATTAGCTTCGATATTACCTTTCAAAGTTGTCGTAGGAATGAGTAGTAAAAAAAAAAAAAAAAAAAGAAAAAAAAAGCAGTAGCGTTATATGCTTGCCAAGGAAGAGCTACCGTGAAAGGTACAGATATAGCACATAATGAACATTTGAAATACAGTTGCCCGTAGCTTTTTAATGTTCCAAGTTGGAATCATTCGAATCCATGAAGTCTGGATTGACGCTTATTATCTAGCGTACACATAGTATGCGTCAGTATGTAGTCTCAAGTGCCCTTATAACATAGTATGGCCTAACTTGTTTCGGGTTTGTTAATAACATGTGAACATTTGAAGGCAAACGCTGCTACAGACTACTAGCACACCTTCAGGTTTCGACATAATTGAGTTCTAATCAAGTTTAGGTTTGTGTTTTGCTGTTGATACCGTATGACTGCCCTTGGGAATGGTTTAACTATAATTAGATAGATGAGTATGTATAATTTATACATGCACCTGTCCGTGATAGAGAATTCGTGGGTCCACAATCGCTACGCGTTGTACGCGTACGTTGTATGAAGAGAGAACATGAAAATAAAAGGATATTTAAGCCACGCCATAAAAATCTTTCGAAAACTTTGGGCACGATTTGCATCTAAGAGAAATTTGCATCGCTCGTTTGCATGCCTTGAATTTTCTTCCTTTAGAAGGAATGCGAATTTATTAACCAAGACAATCTTGTATGCTTTATAAGAAAACTAAGTAAGCAGAGATTTGCTGAGGCTTTTTCTTGTAGATGATAGCGTCAGCTTCCACTGCTTCTCAGTGTCGTTGTCTCATAATTTTCGAGATCAAGCCAAGTGGGTCGAGTTCGTTGTAACAGATCATCCCTTTTTGTTAGAGCACTGGAACAACTGCTGCTTTTTATTTTAGAGTTTTCCATTCAACAACATATGCTAGCGCGTCTAAGGAGTACGTACAGTGTAAACCGCAGTTGACATAAAACAATAATAAAGATTAAGCATAAAAAAGTCGATACAAGTAATGACGGTACCAGAGACAAAAGCCAGTACTCAAATTCTTGAAAGTCAGGCATGCAAGTAGTTCGACCACAGTTACAACAATTTCAAGAAAACCATTGCTAGTAATGTCAACCAACTCAATACTAGAGGCAAAAATTACGTGTTCATACTTTTCACTACCTTAGTTTGTCTTTCTGAAAGATCTTTGTTAAAGCCGTCGTTTAGTATCGTCTTGATCTTATGGTAATTCATCGAAACTTCGATCTAGACTCTTGAGTGATTTTGATTACCAAATTTTTCACTTATTCGCAGAGATATACATGTATGTGAAAATTTATATATTAGAAGTAGTAACTAGGCAGAAGGATTTAGCTTCCCTTGGCCTTTTTGCTGCAACGCTGGCCTAGCTTGTATCCCCCAAACGAGTTCCCCTCTCGATATTTGATGTGGCTCCATAACAACAACACTCTTCTGTACAGTACTGATAACAAGCCAAATTCCAGAGTAGATCTTATCAGTGTTGAAAGCTCAAAAAGTCACTAAATGCACGATTATCTACCTTGATTTCAGTATGAAGTTAATACCGAGCTACTTAACTCATTCATAGCGATGCAAATATTTTGCGCAAAATTGATTAGCATTTAACCTTTAAGGTCGCCGGGTTTCCTGATACATGTCCGTGTCTGATCTATTTCAAGTTCCGTTTTTTCCCCCTACATGTCTTCTTGAATTTTGACACAGCGATATCATTTGAACGTCGGTAACCACGGAGAAGCCCTAGTAGAATGCCTAAATGTCTATCTGCAAAAGCCGCTTGAAACCCTCATAAGCTTCCATTTTGGAATGCTCTCTCTCAAGTTTTTGCTAGTCCTCCACAACAAAATACATTGTACTGGTTTATAATAACATTCAGGTTGATAGAGTCAGTATCCATCTACGGGAATTGATTATGAGGCTTTCTACAGCATCACTATTTCCCACCCACTCTTCCCATTTTCTGTGAATCTGCATGCGGCCTGTTTCGCAAAGCTACAAACAAACTGAAAAGTTTCTGTCTCGTTACGTGTACATCAATGATCGATATCGGCGCCGTCACAATTAAGCCAGATGTTGTCATGAGCGGATTTTATGAAATGCCAATAATAATTTAAGTCAGAAAATGCACTTCTTCAGTCGATCACTTTGAGCCGTGTGCTGCGTTTGAAAATTAACTGACGATCGATGGTAATCCCTCAAGTGCGCCATTTTCAACGGTACCCCATTAAGTATGTCATTGCCGTACGTGATTGGCTGACAGTTAATCTAAATGAAGCGATTAGATATTATGGAAGTTGAAAATATTACTTTCGATTAACGAGTGACCTCCGGCCATTTGTCTGTGATAATCAAAGATGATCTTCCTCTTTTGGAATTATTGTAGAATATCATAATCCATTGGCCATTAGCACTTTTTTTTTGCCAATTAATTACTCAATTTAGACATTTGACGCAATCTTTCTCTTAAATTTGACTTTCAAGCTAGCAGGAGAAGGTTATAATATCTAGTTTCTGCACCATACCCAGACAAGTACTGATATCAGTGGACGCCACATACAATTTACGATCCATCGCTTTGAGTTCAGTAAACACTTTAATGTGACAACTTTGCTAAACACATCAGTTTTTTAACATTACACCATGACAGATCTTTGGCTTTTAAAATAAGGAATGAACTGTCAGAGATCTGCTGTATAATCCAATACCGTTTACGATAAAAGTGCGAGACTTTTCACAGTTTTCAACCTTCAAAATTTTTTGCTTATTTGTTTGGCCAGCCGTGGCTAAACCCAAGAAATAACTTCAATAATAACGCCTTAGTTTGTGTCTTCTTTCCGCAACCCGGATTCCTAGCGCTTTGTAACCCTTTGAGTTTATACTGTATACATGTATGTATGAAATGAGTGATCCAAAAATAATAGTTTTGTACTAGGCTTTTGATGGAGAACGTAACAAAAATGATCCTATCTTACTCTGTTGGGAAGATGAGGGAATTATCGATTGTGGTCAGCGTCTTACAACTTGTTACTGACTCTGTCCTCTTCAATCCACACATCACAATATATGTTTATTAATTTGAGGAGTTCATTTATCTATTGGACGTCTCGATACTTACTTATACATGTATATCAGCTCGGTGTTACACTGTCTCTAAGTGCTTTATCTCCAAAATATATCATGTTTTCATTACTAAATTTTTTTATGCAAACGACGAAAATCAAATAGGTGCCATCTCTTTCAAATGTGAGGTATTAGTAAATAGTTCCAGCAGGGAGTGTGATCTTGTCAGCTGGACGGTATGGGCATGCTTTTGCATCACAACTGCTGTCAGCAACAGTCGTCCCCCACCAGCTAAAATTGTCGGAACCACCAGTGTATACGACGCAGAAATAAATGATGATAGCAGCAATTGCTAAACCACAGTCCAAGCCAGTTGCAAGAACTAAGTTGTACTTCTTCCACCAATGGTGTTTGCGACGATGAATAATAAAGTTGAAGATGAAGGCGGTCACAAACCAAGTAGAGTAATTGATACCTGTGACTGAAGGAATTTGCGCAGCTCCACCAACGAGTAGGATGGGATTGAGGTTTTGGAGGAATTTATTTTTGGGCAAGAAGATCCTCAATAGGTGAACTGCTAAAGCAATCGCAGCGCCGACGATGAAAAAGTAAAAGACAAAAGTGTAACGGCCTCCAGAACCAAAGATATGCTTTCCGAGAAGACCCCAGACGAGATGGTTATTGAAGGATGCTTGAATGGATCGGCAAATCATATTATTCTTGGCCGTGGTTGTGCAAACGTCTTTGACATTATAAAGAACCCAGCCTGTGACCGAAGGGTTCACGCATGCTGACCAGATTCCAGCAAGCAGAATAACGAACATAGATGCCTTGGGAGGAACTTTCATGTAGTGTCCAATCTTGGCTGACTGTGACATATGCATTGCGTGCTGGAGCGTGGCAAAGCCAAACATATAGAAATATAGGAGCGACATGGGCTTTCCTTGAAACCAAAATGCAGAAATGATGTTAAAAAAGGAATCCATAGAGACTGTCAAATTTGCTCGGGATTCAACAAGAGCCAACGGAACATACAAGGCACCGCCGATTATAATGGCCACAATGAACCCGTAAGAGGTAATCTGTGTATCCCTGTTCCATCCTTCGCAAAAGGCAAAGCCTAAAGCAAGACCAATGACAAGGGGAATGAAGTACAAATATACAGATGGATACTTGTACTTTGACATAAGCTGGTTGTGAATATCGGTATCAGTATCTTTGTGTTTGATTCTTTCGTAAACGTCGGTTTTAAATCTAAACGCAAAATTCACCCATAAAGCAGCAAATGTTGCAAGGCCCAGAGCAATATGCATGAGGAATGAAATGGGCAGCACAACAGGAGAATACTTTTCCAGTTTCTTCACGTCCAAATTCCAGTCTTTGTCGACGACTTTTTTTGGGAGAAACTTTGTTCCGTTTTTGTTGAAAATGCTATTCGTCATGATAGGTAGATGGGCTGTCTGCCATTTGTTGCTGTAGTACAAGCCTGGGAGGATGATCCAAATCCAAAATACAAAGGAGCCAAAAATACAAGCAACGGCCCAAAATGGCGTCACAAGCGGATTTCCAATAGACGAGATCTGAGCCCAGTCAAAAGTCAAGGGAAACATGCCAAGTCCATTCTGAACACCAAAAACTTGTCCAAGGACCGCAGAACTGGGGCGGACCCATGAAATCCAAGCTCCAATGTAAGAAACAAAGGGCATAATCAAGTCAGGAAACCAGTACCAGATGAAAGACCCAGTGAACACAAGTGCGAAAAATGAAAAGCGCGAAATCGTCCAACCATCAGCAGGTTTGTTCTCACGCGAATGCAAAGTCTTAAACAACGCGCAATTTCCAAGCACACCGGGCCAGATAAGACTCGCAGGGGCAACGAGGATTGGCAAGGTGAATCCAGTCCAAGAGAAAGAAATCAGGTATGCACTCATGTTTGACAAAATGCCTCTCCCAATTCCAATGTTAACGCCAAAGTACTTGATTTGTTCGGCAAATGCGGTATTAACTAATTTGCTACTGTACCCAATATTGACAAACATGGTGATGCAGGCATGTTCCTTCATGTTGAAAGGGCCAGGATTGAGTTCAATTCCCAGAACTTTCCATTTTGGAACAACCTTAGCCCAGGCCACGCCGCACGGGAATGCCAGCAGTTGTCCAACAAGACCTCCAATGGAAATGGAAGGATAGCGCATCAAGAAAAAGGCATCGATACCGGGAATGACTGTGCCGAAGACTAGAGCCAATACCCACATTCTTAGAGTCAAGCAAGGAAGAGGTTCGTCCTCGGTTACGACAATTTCAGAAATATCATTGACGGTAATGTCAACCACTTCGACACTAGAGTCGGAGGATGAGTCAAAGTTCTCGTTTTTTTCTTTTGACTTTATTGCAACATCTTTATCAAGGTCTTTGTCGTTAGAGAGACTGGCATTGTCCGATTGATATTGCGGAAACTTCATCGAAAGTTAATCTAGCTGATTGATCGATAAATTGAGTAATTGATTGATTGATTGATTGATTGATTGATTATAAAATGATCTAAAAAATCAGGGAGGTAACGTCTTTTATATTACACGCATGCTAGGCAGCTTCAGTACTGATAATAAACCGAATCTCGGAGCACATTACATCAAGATTCCAATAAATGGGGGGTTGCGGGTCCTGGTTCGAATCCAGTTACATTCCCTTCTTCAAGTGTTTTTCAATATACAGACAATACACTCTTTACTTTTTATTTTTTTTTTTTGTTCTTTAAACTCTTTTGATACTTTTTTTGCCTTTGGAAACTCTTTACACCCTTCTTACGGATCAACACTTATCCTCCACGCAAAACATAAATTTGCTTTTTGCCTGTGTATTTTTTCTCGCTACACATACTTCTCGCTACACACACTACTACCCTAAGCTTACCTGACCTATATTCATTTCATTCATGGCTTTTTACTTTTGTATTCACAATGTGCGTCATTGGAATTTCAAGAAATTACCAGTCACTTGAGAAAAACTTCTTCAAAATCCATATTTTCCAGCCTTTGGGGGTTCAAGCGCTAGCGTGGGGGTTACTTTTGATATGACGTAGATACTACGTGAATTTCTCGCATTGTACGGGATGCCAATATACATAGTACGCAAGCATCAATTGAAGTCGGTCCGACTACTTTCAAGTATAGGTATTTCTAATTCGTTTTTTGCAACGGTCAGAACTGGTCCAATTCCGACTGGCCTTCAGACTTTTCAAAGACGCGTCGACCGATCTAGTATCTACCCCAGAAGTCCGTGATATTCAAGTTTAATGTTGTCGGATAGTGTACTCCACTGTAATGCATAAACGTATCCTGGCTGGCTGCTAACGTCTATAGAGTACGTAAACCGCAGTTGACATATAACAAATAATAATAATAATAATAATAATAATAATAAACGACAATAATCGGTAGCTCCGGCAAAGCCCTAGAGTCATACCCAATAAAATGCCAAGATTTATTTCATGTACGCCATCCATCCTGGAATGTTCTCTCTACTCTAAAGATTGTGTCCCGTACGCTCTACGTTCATTTAACTTTGCGTGAATGTAGGATTCATGGTTTGCATGGTTCTACATGTTCGTTCCATTCTTTATATATCTGCAGCCAGTTCTTCAACGTAGCAGAATAGAAATTTCCCCAAATCATGAACTGAGAAGTGTTTCGCTTGTCTAAGAAGTGCCGGCGGGTGCCTACCTCCGACACCGATCAATCGCACGGGCAAACGTGGCACACATGGCAGTGCCCCGAATCCTCGCCGTGGACACGATTTCCAATGCGTTACTAATATTGAAGGTATTCCCTCAAATACATACATTTTCCGGCCAGCCATGCAGACCCAGTTGGTAGGTATTCCGTATAAGTACGTACGGCGCGCAATATATTCAGCGGTTCTGTGTTGCCGCATGTATAAAATATTGTTATTGATCAGCGCCGTACGCGTTATTTTCATCCTGACACAGATTCTTATTGTTCATGACTAAGAAGTATGTATTCTGTACCGTACATGCATGTATGATTCCATATATGAATCAGCGCCGGCAATTTTACCCCAAATTCTTCAGCTCCACGCAACTTATAAAGCAAGCACGCGTACTCAATGCTATGTATTTTGCAAATGTCGACTTGAATATCTTAAAACAATTTTCTTATTTGAACTCATGTAGGTATGTCAACTATATACAGCTTTGAATAGTGCAAGCCAATCTTCAGTAGTGTCACATTTATCTTTCTCTCTCGCAATGCGACCATCATTTTCTTATATACTTTCTATAAAACCTTGGATATTGAAAGAGACGTCGAGAAATCCAAGTACTTCCTAGCTATTTCTCAAGCATTTTGGGTGTATTTAGAAAAGAAAAGTTAAATAAAATTGTTCTGAAACGGCTTAAGCAAAGGTTTGTACTACTTTAATGTTCCATCAAATAGAAATGAGATAGGAATTTTCCAAAATACCAATTCCCTCTAAGGCTTGATTTCAACAGGACAAGTTTTTGCTACTCAATTTGGAAATCTAAGGTGCGATTAGCTCAAAATGCATGTGAATTCTCTGATGATCATGATCATGATGATCTGTCTCTTTCCAATCACAAGGCAAAATGCAACCATCAAAAAAGGTTAACTAGTTCAACTGTATCAAAAAACGTGGGGCAAATTTTGCTTTATTTTTTTTCAGCTGTCTTAAAAAAATTTAAAGAGTGTACATGAAATTGGTACCATCAATTGTTCGTCCCTTTTGACTAGAGCACTATTTACGGATTCAAATCCGCGGAGATCTCATTTACGTGGTAGAACTTCTGGGGCATTCAAGGGCACATTTTATTCAAAATTTAGCTGATATACAAGAGGTATAGGAATATCAACAAACTGACTGGCATGGTACAAATATAATCTAATAGGTACTATAAGCTCTAAACAGAGAAATTCTGGGAAAAATTGTGTCTTGTTCATTATAACTTATTTCACTGTGCTAACTCGCAATAACTAGCAACAAACTCAAATAATGTGAGAAATAATGGAATTCAAAATTCTTGCAAGAAAGTCACAAAGCAGAGATCCAAAGCTTAGGAAATTGGCTCCAGATGCCTGCTTTTACACCCTTACGTAACGTTTGCATTTCTCTAAAGTTAGTTGACTCACAATCACAACACTTGCCTACAAAATCGTAGGCTATGTAGGATGTATCAACACCAACTAGGTTATTAGTATCTCAACAGCAGTTTTAGTAGTGAGCTGAGATTTCACGACATGGCGGGGTGTAAGAATACGTGTACATGTTCAAGCGTTAACAAGTTCTGTGACACCATGCATGTTTACCAGTGGCTAAAGTTATAACCGTGGGATAATTTTTTTCACTCGTAAGATTCATCTAGCTTAAGCTTGATTTCATAGAATATCGGAGCTATGGAAAGCGGACAAATTTAGCTGCTGAAAGTCAGCTCATTCTTTAACGTCTTGCCTGTAGAATACTGCGAAGCTGTGGAAGCTATAACAACTTTTGGCGAGATCTCTAAGTTCTTCCTAAACGTATCCCTAGTTTTTGTATACACCTGGTACTAAACCGAAGAAAAAATGTGTTCTTTTACTATTCTAATCATTTAAAGATTGTAGGCGCCTGTGTTTTTCTGAAGAGTTTTGACTGAGTGGTTATAGCGCCAAGGTCCCCTATTGTTATAGCTAATATGTAATCAACACATTGATTTCTGTTTTCAGGGTTTCCAAGTATTCGTGCATCATTGAGAGCGTATATTTGCCACAAGTCATCCAGGCACTTAAGGCTAGAGATATACTGGTCACCAGTGTATATAATATCCTATGCGTGATGAAATTGGCTTTTTTTCCACTTGCACAGCTGAAAATTTTTATATTTCTTAGTTATTGTACAACATGTACATGTATGTATAATTCAATGAGCAGGCACCCAAGATCTCCGAAGAGCCGGAGCTCGGCGCACATGGTGAATTGTTGCGTAAGGATGTTAAGGACGTTTTCCCAAATCAAGTCAGAATTCCTATATAATCATCGATCCGACCAAATCGGGTCTTCTCTCCGCATTTTCTCAACTATACTGCACATACATATCTGAAAAACGTTACCTTTATAATTATAACGTATATGCGAACCTTCTTGAAACAATACGATATCACCAGATCACCTCGCAAAGAAAATTTTCTTCTCCAAGTTCAAACGCATTGATGTTGGTGGCAAACGGCGTATTGCAGTTTTTTTTTCTGTCCTAGTACCAGTCACATTGATTGTGCATGTTTTGCTTTTTCAACTTCGGGTTCAGTGCCCCATCTGAGCTCTCTATACCTTCAAATATTTCTATTGGCTGCAATTGCTTTCTTGGACGATTATGTTTTGAACCCTTGACTAAACATTGCTTTCATCTTCTCATTGGAGGAATAAAGATCCGAATTGTCTATGAAATAAGTAATACGTGTATGTAAATTTGGTAATTATCCGCCGATAAAACTTTAATTACCACGTTATAAAAAATACACATCTGCCAAAAGAATTAAGGCAACCTGAGTGAATGGAACTCTTTCCCTTTAATTTCTTTTTTTTCTCGTCACAGCTTTTCAGC
This sequence comes from Geotrichum fermentans, assembly GCA_030564905.1. NCBI lineage: Eukaryota > Fungi > Ascomycota > Dipodascomycetes > Dipodascales > Dipodascaceae > Geotrichum > Geotrichum fermentans. The sequence goes on along the minus strand of JAJMAG010000018.1, from coordinate 94,055 downwards.
TATCTTTTTTGGCGCCCCAATCTTATTCGAATGAAACTTTTAATTTCACTTCTTCAGTTTGCGTTTTGAGGGCCACCCCATGGAAAAGAAGACCCCATGGAAAAGAAGATATTCTGTTAAAAAATCAGTGATGGGGGGGGGGGGGGGGGGGG
>JAJMAG010000018.1:0-93803 GCA_030564905.1 Geotrichum fermentans | reverse complement strand
TTTCAGTTAAACCATGCATTTCGGTCTTCTTCTGCACGAATTCCTTGTAACAAATATTTAGAGTTCAGGCGTTTTCGGTGGTAAATATCACTTTTCTTTGGTGTTGCATCAGGGAAAGCAACACTTCTTCCCTTTCTTTCATTCTTGTATCAGGGTCTATCTTGGTTTCTAGTGCGAGTTCTATTTCTCTTTGTATTTTTTTTTTTTTTGGTTCATCAGTGTTTGTGCAATATCACTCATCACATGGCAGGTTATGATACTCCAGGATTGAATTCTTCTCTGCCTAGAACAATTTTTCACGCATCTTAGAATCGGAAAAGTCATCTGCATTGTACCAAACACATAATTCAGTGGTTTGTAGGACAAGTCTGGATATTGCTCCGTTCATCATAGTGCTTATGATATGACCTTTTTTACTCCGATATGAGGTTGTACCAGTACCTAACCGCATGGTAGTCATATCATACATACATGTACATGTATGTTTTCACGGCGCACAATATTCGTTTAAGCTTATTTTGAGTTAATTTATGCTTAATTAGCATGAATAAGTATTTGAGGCATATTTTATTTCGTATTCCATGATTGGGCTCACTCATGCCAGGTCCATTGGTCTAACGGCCATCCCTTTCATAGCTATTCTGCCGTTTCTAATCACCTAATGATGTCCAATGTTTCGCTTCTCTTTCTCCACTTTTAGTACCCACTGGTGCGTGTTCCAAATTTTGGGGCTGTCCTAAAAAGTGTTCAGTTATTTTATCTCTACGACCCTAGACTGTCTACCTCATGGATCGTCAAGATCGTGTTTTCTCTTTCCCTTTTTGGGAGAGATTGAACTTACTACAGCTTATCTAGGATCAAGCCCGAGTTGTACATGTACTACCCACTAGGAACCCTCCTTCAAGATTGTACTCAATTGCGTGTCATGAATTATATTTGACGTTGACCTTCACGAATGCTGTGATCTAACCAAGATAAAAGAATATTGTTTTAATATCCTACTGCCGAGGTTTATTTCAATTACTCCCGCATTTACGGGTTCTGATGTCTTGACATTCACTTTTCACCCCCATCGTTTTAAGTTCCAGAAACTCTAGTCTCTAGGCCCCTTTTTTTGGTAAAGAAATCTGTTCAGTTAAATGAGCTAAACACACTTCGTTCACTGTTTGAGAGCGGGCCAGTCTAGGGTAATCAATTTACTGTATAGAGTTTTTGCTAGTACCAATATTGCTAGAAGAGAAGCAACAACTAACAGAACATCTTCAAATGCGTATTGATGTTGAAATTATAACTTGAAGTTCGAATATTAACTTTGCCAACTCTAGGACCCATGCCGTCAACTTAAGTTCCAACAAGTTTATCTGAAAACCCCCCACTCCCAAGAAATAGTGTCAAGCTCAAATGTTCAGTGTTGCTTGTGAGGGTTTAATTACAATGTATTCGTCTGAGTATTTCCAAATATAGTACTAGCAATGACTGTTAAATTAATGCCTGCTGGTGCAGTATTCCCATCTTCTTTACTACAACTTCTTGGTTTGGCCTTTCGGTTTTGCTAGAACTACATACTTCATATCGCCTTTTACACTGACTCCATAGAGTCGTGGCGCTCGAATGCCTTACATGCACTTCGGGATTCCAGACCACGTGATTTTTACACCGTTTGAGTCACCAACGTTGTCCGGCGCTATATGCAACTGCAAAAATTATGCTTTCTTCCAATCAAGCCCGGGTTCAGCTCCCGAAGTTCAGCAAATTTTTTGGCCCCGAAGCATAGCACATTTTCTTACATTTCCTGACATGTTCCGAGAAACATTTTCGAAGTTTACTCTGGTATCAACAGTGCGCATGTTGGGTGCTCGACCAGTACTGGTGGCATGGTGTAATCGATCCCCCCACGGCATCTTCATAGTGCGCCCCCACGGCTTGTATCCATCCTCCGTTTATAACTGAAGCCAAAGCTGCTTTCAAGATTTTTTTTAGCCCTGCTTCTCTTCTCTTCAGTAATTCAAAAACTCCATTTCTTCGCATCATGACAATCTCTGTTGGAACGGCAATATACATTGGCGTTAAGCCATTAACAAAAGTCTTCTTGAACTCGGCCATAGGTTTCGTTTTGGCCCGGAGAAAGGTGTTGACGCCAGAAACAAATCAAGCAATCTCGATATTAATCGTAAATGTTCTTGCGCCATGTCTAATTTTTAACAAGATTTTAATATCGCTAGACACTGAAGATATTGTATCTATTGCAGTCATGCTGCTGACTTCTGTTCTATATACCGTGCTTGGGCTTGCATTTGCCTTAGCAGTGAAGGTGCTTACTCCAAATCCCAAATATTGGTTTGGCGGGCTTCTAATAGCAGGCATGTTTACCAACAGCGGTGATCTACCCATTGCCTATGTCACGACACTCGCTGGTGGTACTTCATTTACCTCAGCAGAAGGAGCAAAAGGTATAGCCTACTGCACCATTTTCATGAGCACTCTCAGTTTTTTCCTATATAACATGGGAGCTTTCAACTTTATTGCTCACGATTTCCGCAAAATGAAAGGCGACATTGAGAAAGGAAAAATGGATGATAAGTGCGAACCATCTATTAAGAGACTATTAAACAAGCACAAAAAGGAGTTCTCTTCGCAAGAGACGAGAAGGACCTCGCTCTCAAGCATCAAATCAACAGCAACATCGATACCTGCTATTGCTGGGCCTGAGGAACTGAGGGAAAAGCACAGTCCTCCAAGCTCTCCTGAGGTAGAATCGACATTAGAACTCCAGCCTATTATGACTATACGGTCAGAAATTCCCGAAATTATGGTTCCGCCCTCTCCATCCCGAATAGAAGCCTTTTTTACAAGGCACCATATAGCATTTCTGTGGGAGTTCATCAAAAATTTCGGAAGGCCGCCAAGCTTTACTTTAGTCATTGCTTTGATTTGTACGTTCATCCCGCCAATCCGCAGGCTCTTCTATGTAGGCTCAGACGGCCTAAAATCCTGGGGAGCAGGAAACATTCCCACAGCACCGGATGGACTACCTATACTCGGGTTCATCATGGACTTTACATCATTTGCTGGTGCCGCACAGGTCCCATTAGGCCTAATGATGCTGGGAGCTGCAGCTGGCCAGCTCCAAATCAAGAGCATTCCAAAAGGATTTTGGAAGTCCTCTTTACTCATGTGCATTTTCAAGCTTGTCGTTCTACCAATTATCGCAATTGCGTGGATGAACAAGATGAAAAACCTAGGTTGGATTGAGCATTCCAACAAAATGGCTCAGCTTGTTATGATTCTGAGTAGCGGTGTTCCTACTCCTACCATGATCATCTACCTTACAGCCATCTTCCGTCCAAAAGATTCCAATTCATGCCAACAGATGGACTGTGTGGCCATTTATCTCATTATGCAATACGCATTTCTTACTGTAACCATGACGATTCTTCTCTCATATACACTCGTTTCCGTGATTCACTTATAATGCCATTCTTTATGTAGACTCTCATATAACAAAAGTTAGTTCTAGAAATGTTACAAATCTTCAAAATTTTTGCGGCTTGCCAATGGGTTGCCAAACACTTGATGGCGGGCACGCTTAACTTCTGCGCGAAGTTCCGTATCAGAAGCAGAACTGGCTTGGCCAGCCAACCAGTTCAAGAAGCTGTCGTCTACTGAAAGCTCTTCGTCAGGCACGGTGTGGTCACGTTTCTTAAGAACTTGCTGTTCATTTGAAGGATCAGGTGCGAATTCATGCATCTTTATAAGTGTCTCAAGCACAGTCGACTTGGTTGAATCATCAAAGGCATCAGTTAACAGTTCGTTCTGAAAAAATGTAGACCATTTCCGCAATTCCCCAATGGGCCAAACGGATGACAGAGCGCGGTCTGCTACAAAAGTGGCTGTTTTCCGCTGAACATCAGGGCCAGCAAACTTGAAGTTCTTGCGCAAAATGTCACCACCATTTGACGTAATGTATTCATGGTCCGACTCGCCATAAATAGCAGCATCACCTTCACCAGTGCTTACCAATGAGCCCAGAGCATACACTAGTCTGCCAGACAACTTGTTCAGCGCGGGATTCTTGGCTAAATCGGGTGTGTTCAACTCATTCAAGGTTTTTAGAAGACTTTCCGTAACTTTATGACCTAATACTTCCTTGATTGCATCAGGATTATTGCGAAGAGATGCTCCGATTGTTCGCACAGCAGTCTCCCTGGCGGCTGGTGATCTTTGTTTGTCCTCCAAAATGCTAATTAGATTTCTCAAATATTCAGGGCGGACAATAACGGCACCAAAGTCAATTTCATGTCCTAAATCTGCCAAAGACTCGAGTGCCGTAACGAGTTGCGTGGCTCCAGCGCTCTTGTAATCCTTAAGTACAGCTAGTGACGTTGTAAGTTCGCTATGATCTGAGACTGGAGCAGCTTGTTTTACTGTTTGACGAATCTTTGTTTCTTCAGGATCGTCGTGAACTTCCTCACCGTCTACAGTGATAAGCTCTTCATCTGTCTGGTCTGGTACTATTTCAACAGCTTGGTTGTTCTTAGACACAGATTCGGTTTCATCCATAAGCTTTGCTTCACGCAAGCCTGTCTCCATATTGAGTCGAACGTGTAGTCCTAATTAGTTAGTACTAGCTCAACATTCAAATCTTAGCTTACCTCCTGGAATTTCTTGCCCTTTCTTGACGATTTGCCACTCCTTCGTGGGTTCAAAAATTCTGGAATAGCACTCTTTTTCTGGCTCGTCCACACAAATTAGATCGTTTGTAGTAGATTGCTGGTCAATGGCTACGACTGTCGCTGCTAGGATAGTAAATGCTAGGCACGCTGTCCGTGAAAATTTCATAATTAGAAGCGTCGTTGATTTCTTTGATATATAAAGAGTGTTCGTATGGCTCAAGTTGGGAGCAGCGGGGAGTATTAATTTATGTGCCACGAGTACTAGATCCCAATTCAGCTAATTCCAACGTGTTCTTTGATCCGCTGCCAATGAACTCTGAGCGATACTTTGGTGCAAAGGTCTTTCTAGAAGATCAGGTGAAGGTTCTCCTAGAGCCCTCACAATTTACGCAAAGTCAGCGCAATGAGATAAGTCGTCTACTGGAGGACAGTGAGACCTCTGACCCCGCGCTCGAACGCGTCCTCTCAAGTGTTAATCGAGCAAAGAAGCATTACCTCCAACGCATATTTACACACCAAGCGACTAGGCATGTAGTCTTACAATTATTGGATAGTGAGACTTCAGCTTACGCCAGAGCTTTGAATCAAACGAGTTCAGTGCTAGATTTGATTCAGTCAGACGACGATGGCGACGAAGAGGACGAAGACAACGATGCAGACGTCGAGGAGCAACTAAGAGAACGTTTACGCGTCCAATTTGCGCTCATGCCTGAGTCAAAGCTTCTGGCGCTATCTCAAGACCTTTTAGAGAGCGGAAACGGCAAAGACACAACTGGTGGTCTTGCTAGAGAACTGCAACAAGCGCGAGAAAGATATGAAATTGCGAAGCAACAAAATCGTCTATACCTACGAATCCAGAAATCAGTTTCAGAAACAATTACATCCGACCCACAAGAAGCAGTCCAGCCACATTTACTGCACCCTCGGCCGGACATGCTCAACTTGATTGGACGTATAAAATCGTTAAGTGCACGCGTTAGTGTCAAGGCATCGTACAACCCAGAAGATACAAAGGAATTACTAAACGGTCAAGATCTAGGAGAATCTATCGAGCCTGACCCTAAGAGACAGAAGTTGATTGTCAACAATGACGCGTCGGAGCTTCTTAATCTAGTTTTCAGCGGGCAGAGCTAGTGATTGCCGTAGTGCGTATACGATCGTACTATTGCTGGCAAAGGCAACCAAGTATTGCACCTATTATTTATTATGAAGAGCCCTGCATCTCTGTATTTGAACATGCTTGAGGTCTGGTTCTGAAGACGAACACACCTTGTTCCCTACTTCCATGATGCCTCGTAAACCTCAGGGCACAACTAACGGGTAATCACTCCCAACGACTATATAAATCACATTTTTCCTCCACGAATTTTTTTTTCTTCTTTTTTTTCGTCACGGGCATTTCATTTAAGAAGGCCAGTCATCAAGGCCTCACCTTGACTGGCCGATACTACGTGTCCTAGAGTGAAACTCAGAGCAATACATATTTTTTACTTCTATCTTTCAGATTTGGAATTGAAGTTGTGTTTAGCAGTTCTTTTCAAGCATATCAGAATTCCTACTGGAATTAAAAAAGAAGCCTTTGAGACATCTTATAGTATTAGCTATTAATCAGGAAAGTTACTATTGTACCAGGAATCATCTATCAATGACATTTGAAACGAACATTGTTCAATTAACAGGCGGGGATGATATAAAATCCATGGTTGAGATTGGTGCGGAGCGCGAGGTTCTCATAAACGTATGAGTAACTTTTATACACCTTCTCCAGAGACTATATAAGATGGAAATTCAGTAATTTCAAAGAAGGACTCGTTTTTTTTTTAGCTGTAACCGCTAGATCCCTGATGCTGAAACTTTTCTCCCAAGCTGATCGATCTCTGGGTTAGGTCAAATTGGGAGTTTGAAAATTTTTTATTTCGCTTTTATGCTTCAAGGCTGATCGCAAAAAGTCTTCCTTCATCTTGTACTACAAAAATGCCTGCCACCACTAAGAAATCAAGCTCTGTAAAACGGAAACTGAGCACTACTTCTGCTGGATCCAAGTCCAAGAAGTCGAAGGTCGTTTCTAAGGCCGAGGTGGTTGAGAAGGAGGTTTCGGAAGAATCAATGGAGGAGGAATCTGAAGACGAATTGGACAACAACTCAAGCGACAGTGAAATCTCTGACAGTGAGAGTGAGAATGAGAATGAGAATGGCGAAGAGGCTGATCCGAATAAGAAGACGTCAAAAGAGCAACATGCCGAGCAAAAGAAGATGCGCGAAGAACGCAAGCTAGCCAAGCCTAATGGTGAAAGAATTCAACACATCAAGCAGATCTGGGAGCGACTGCGAGTCAAACAGGGAACTCCTGCCCCGGTGCGCCAGAAGCTGCTGGATGAAGCCTGGGCAGCGTCGAAGGACAAGATTAAGGATCTTGTGTTAAAGCACGATGCTTCAAGAGTTGTTCAGACCATGTTCAAGTACTCCGACAAGGAAAAGCGTGTTGCTATTACCAAGGCTCTTAAGGGAACATATGTCGAGCTGGCTCGTAGTAGTTATGGCAAGTATTTGCTTGTCAAGTTACTGCATTACGGATCCAAGGAAATTAGAGAAGACGTGCTGAACGAGCTGTACGGTAACTTTAGAAAGCTAATGCGTCATCGCGAAGGTGCCTACGTTATCGAGGATGCCTACAGAGACTATGCTACAGCTACTCAAAAACGTCAAATCGTTCGCGAATTTTATGGATCTGAGTTTGCTATATTTAAGGACCACGCTAAAGACATGTCTCTGGCCGATATCATTGCTGAAAACCCTGAGAAGCGACCTTTTTTGATGAAAAATCTAAGAGTCACTATCAGCGCTGCTGTGCAGAAGGGTTCTATCGGCTTCACTATCATTCACGCTGCCATGTTGGAATATGTGAAGAACCTTGATCCCACCACGTCCGAAAAGGACGAATTTATCGATATCGTCACCGAACAGTTTGCCGAGATGGTCCATACTAATGAAGGTTCACAGGTCGCCTCGCGTGTTTTGGCAATGGCCTCTCCTAAAGAACGTAAGCAGCTAATCAGATCCCTGAAAGATTTCGTCGACAAGCTCGCAGAAGACGAATATGGCCACACTGTTTTGATCACCTTGTTCAACACTGTGGATGATACTGTTCTTGTTCACAAAGCGTTCACTGCTAAACTTCAAGAGCACATGCCAGAGCTTTTGGCTAGCAAATACGGTCGCCGTCCTTTCCTTTATCTTCTGCTGGGATTTTCTCCTAGATACTTTACAAAGACTGTTCTGGAATCTGTTGCCGAATTTGACAAGATTAAGGAAGTTACCAGTAAAAAGGACGATGAGGTGCGTCGCGATGAGCTCAAAAAGAAGTTTTCTCAGTTCATGCTCGATGCTCTTGCTGCATACCCAACTCCTATCCTGAGGGAATCTTTCGGAACACAGTCTGTTACTGAGGTTCTTCTATATGCCGAAGGCGACAAGACTGCAGCTGTTGAGGCCATTGCCAATGCATTTGCTGGCTCTGTTGACAACCCTGAACATCTTATTCAGTTGCCTTATTCCAGTCGTACTCTGCGCGCACTGATCCAAGAAGGACACTGGAACGCGAAGAGTAAGACTGTTGATACCATTCCTGAACCTACCGGATTCAAAGATGCGTTCTTCAAGGCCATCAAGCCCAATGTTGGAAAGTGGGCTACTGGTGACGGTTCATTTGTTATTGTCTCTCTGCTAGAGAATCTGGAAGACAAGAGTGACCTGGTCGCTGCTTTGAAGGAGAAGTCAGTTCGCAAGGAAATTGAGAAGGCGGCTGCTGACGGAAATAAGGGAAGTAAGTTGGTCTTGGAGCATCTTTAGAGCATGTAAATTAGAAAAGTGTTATTTTTGTTTTTTGAAATAGTTGTGTCTTGTAATTATAGACCATAAAAATGTGTTTTTTTTCCCTTGTCGTGTTTCTCCCAATTTGCATCTTCACCACAACCGCCACACATTTCACCATGAAGGTGATAGTTAAAGAATGGAACGCCGTTGCGACGTGGAAATGGAATACACCAGACGACGAAGTATGTGGAATTTGCCGTGTACAATTCGACGGAACCTGCCCTACTTGCAAGTATCCTGGCGATGACTGCCCATTGAGTGAGTAGATCAAAAAACTTGAAGATGTTTTCTAACAACATAGTTATTGGAACGTGCAAACACTCTTTTCATTTACATTGCATGCTCAAATGGTTAGATGTTGAGAGCTCGCAGGGCCTTTGCCCCATGTGTCGACAACCGTTTCAAACTTCATGAATTACGTTCAACTACCTATTTATTAATAATATTCTCGTTTCTCTGTTTTCTGCTCGACAGGCGCTGGCGATCTGTATCCATCACGGGCATGTAACAGGTTCTGAGGCGGGTTCCAAGGAGACTGTGCTGAAATCACCTCGCGCCCCGATGGCCAATTCTGTTCAACTTCGGCACTGCTGGGTACAGGCTGAAATGCAATGCGGTCATTCTCTGCTGTGAACAATACTAATCTCTCTTCGATTACCGTTTTTAATGAACCAACCATGGGCTGAAGATATTTCGTACCATCTACAGAAGAAAGAACTTCTTTAGCGTGTTGGGCATATGCCACAGCTAAACCGACTTGACCTTTTGCTTGACTAGTGTCAGCCATGTATTTTTCCGCAAATGCAATGCTAAAGCTTCGCGCTTCTTTTAACCATTGACTGACTGCGTTATTTGGCAAGAACGTAGCTAAAATCTTGTGCTTGCTCCCAGTTCCACTGCTGATACTTCCTGAGAAGAGTTGGCTAGCAGTTCCAAACTTTTCTGCTGCAAACAAGGCCACGCGGCTGAGTAGTGATGGGGACTGCGAATCTTGTGCTTGGGCCTTATATATGATGGCGAGATGAAGAGATCCGGATATCAGTGTGATGAGAGCAAAAATTGTAGAAGGGTGCAGGTCCAAAATGTCAGAACAGCCGGGTGAAAGATTGATATTTTGTTCCGCCAAGTATCGTAGTACTGACTCGGCTTTCATTAGTCGGTTGGTGATTAACTTCCACTTCTCAGCATTGTCCGTCGTTTGTTTCAACACGTTCTCCGCAAACGTGGTGAGAGCTAGAGCGTAGGTAAATAGGACCATGCCTTTTTCAAAATCGAGTGACGAAACTTCTACTCGTGGGGGTTCCACCACATGTCTGGCATGTACCGCACTTTTCATGGGAAGCCTCCATGAAAATTCTGGAACAGAGCTAGATAGCCTTAATTCGCCAGTCTCTAAACTTTCAATGACTGTAAACAAATATGGAAGATACTCTTCCACGGAATTGATAACTCCAAGGATATCGGGGTTATCGGCTCTTTTGGCACGTTTTAGGGCGTCTCTCACACGCGCTCTTTTCTCATCTAGGATAAGCAGTAATTGTCGATGCTCCACAGTTTGTATGCATTGAGAAAACACAACGTTACCTGTAGTCGGCAGAGGGAACGGAAAGAATAAACTCATTTTGTGTGGTTCTTAGAATGAACGTGTGCGCCTTGGCTTGGCGATGGGATTTATTGGACGGAGTATATACCCTAGCCCTAATACTAACCTTCGTTTGGAGGAACACACTCTGGCTTCCAAAATTCATCAACGTCAAGCAGCGCGAGAGAAACCCGAGCACGGCATAACTATAAGACGGAGACCAATTGACGTGTATCTACTAGTGCATGACTTTGGCTGAAACGATATGGCTGCACAGGAGACTTCTCCATATACCGCGCTTGCGCTGGTGCCTGATATCAGTGGACCCGACGGCGAAGCTGATGTTTCGTGCCTAGAGGCTTGGGGTAGGTAGGATCTGCCATGAAGTTTAAATGCTAACAGTACAGGGTCAAGCATATATCTAGGAACCTTGCAGGGTGAAATTATTCACTTCTTTCGGGACGAATCTTCAGTTAGTTGAAACCTCCGTTGAGCGATAGGGAGCTAACGAATTTAGGAAACGGTTTCATATTTGCTTGCATCACGGCAAAAGACTCATTCTAAGAAGGTGCGGCCTGCGAGCAAGATTGTGCTGCTCCCTAGTATATCGCGGGCTCTGGTGTTGTCGATTGCCACGGCCAGCATATTTTCGTTACCTGAATTTGCGCCAATGAGTGGGATTGGGTCGCTGCGAGATGTTAATGACTTGTCGAGGGATATTGATGAACGACTTACCGACGGAGATCAAGAGGAAGCTGTTGTGACTGCATTCACGAAGACTGCAATCCGAATTGTGAAGGTTCAGAAGAATTCGCTGAAATTATTACGGAATGTGGAGTATCCTAACGTTCTTTTGGGTTTACGGCGGTCCGGCTTTGCACTCGTGGCCAACACAACTGACTACTCCTTAATTGATTTAGAGAACAGTCAGCAAATCCCGTTATTTCCAATATCGACTGCAGGGGAAGAGCAGGAAGCGGCTCCTGCTGAAACGACGGAAGACGAAAACAAGTCTCCCTCACCTCCACCGGAAGCAGACAAGACAAGCAAAAAGATAAAGCCAGTGATTGTACCAGTGGGAGCCGATGAATTTCTGGTGCTTAGCGGATCGAAAACTGATGAGCCCGCTATGGGCTTGGTCGTCAATCTAGACGGCGATATTTCTCGAGGTACTATAGCCTGGCCACAATATCCAGAGTCAGTAGCTGTGGACTATCCATATGTCGCCTCCGTTATCGGAACTCAAGTTCAGTTCCATTCATTACACGATCAGAGCCTGGTCCAGACGATAGAGTTTGAGAGCACTCCAATTGTGAGTAATGTGTCGGCAGTAATCTCGCAACCATATCATCCACTAGCCGACAAGATTAGACTAGTTCCACTAGTAGATGGCGAAAATTCAGAAAGGATGGAGACCGAAAGGAAGAACGCAGAGAAGCTCTCTGTGATTTCATCGTCACTGTTTGTTTATAGTAAAGAGCGAGGAGTGCAATGTCTCATGTCATCACCACGAATTTTCCACTTAGAAAAGTTGGTGCAACAGGAAAAGCTAGACGAGGTACTTGAAGAAATGGGAACGTTAGAGATCACTACTGAGAGAGCTGTGGTTGAACTAGAATATCTAAACCTTCTCGTCGGAATGGGGTACATTTTGCATAAAGACTTTAACAGCGCGACGGGGACATGGCAAACGGGCTCACTGGACCCGCGCCTAATTGTCTACATCTACGACCCCACTAGTGTAGTGGGTGATGTGTGGTTGTTTAACGGCATCCGCAGCATTTTGAAAACAATAGTTGCCAAGTATTCTGAAGAAATTGCTATCGACAAAAGCACTGGTGCGGTCATGACCAGTACCAAAAAGAAGGACTTGAAAAAGGCCAAGCATATTACTGCAAAGGACCAGCTTGAGTCACGGCAGTTTTACCAATATTTTTTAAAAGACTGGCTAGCGAAACGTGACATGGAGAGCCTTACAGACAAGAAGCATATATTTCACACGATTGAAAAGGCCTCCCTACAGTTATTACTAAAATTAGATGCTGAGGGTGCCATCAAGAAAAAAGAAGTGTACAGTTTCATTCAAAAAGATGTGATTGATTCCTTAGAAGACACTATTACCATTCTCGAAGCGGCCGGCAGGTATTATGGACTATTTTTGCTGTACAAGCAGCAGGGGGAATCCAACAAAGTTTGCGACCTTTGGAAAAAGATTTTTACTGGTGAGATAGTAGATGGCGACTTTAAAGGCACAGAAGAAGAGTTTGCGGAGTACTTACAGCAATGCGAGGGACCGACGGTTTGGGACTACGGCATGTGGATGGCTAATCGGAATCCCGAGGTTGGCCTCAAGATTTTTACGAAGCGCAGCGAGTTTAACGACGCGGAGCTCATGGAAGCATTTAAAAAGTTGGACAACCCGCAAGTATGGCGAGACTTCCTGCGTATTTTGGTTTATGATAAAAAGGACTATTCGTTTCATGCAGATCTTGTTATTGTATGTGTCGAAGATTTGCAACAAGAAATTCACAAGTCGGCGAAAAACCAGGCGTTTGTCATGGAAGGATACAAGAAATATCGCGAATTGGCACTTCCAAAAAGAGCATACTACGATTACATGGGGAGTTCAGGGACCAGTAAAGAGTTGAAGAAGATTATGAAAATGCGACAGGATCTAGTGGGGCTCCTGGCGCAGAACGACCGAAAGTACGATCACGATCTTGTGCGCATGAAGCTGGAAGGCGATAAGGATTTGCTGCAGTTGGAGCTTTGCGTTGTCTACAACCAAATGAATCTTCATTCGCGATGCATTGACATTTTATGTAACGCTCTGCAGGACTTTGACCAAGCCATTAGCTACTGCCAGCATGCGAAGCTAGTATTTGGCACAAAGCAACAACAAGCGCAAGAACCTAAAGCAGACGAAGATACCCAGAACGAGCTCTTCCCGCTACTATATGACGCCTCTTTGAAAATGGAACCAGAGAGTGTTCAGATCCAGTGCACACGGCACCTGCTTGAATCGCACGGCAGTAGACTTGATCTGAGTACGGTGATGGCGAAAACGCCTGCCGAGTGGCCACTCGAAAGGCTTAGTGGATATTTACTAAACGTGTTACGAAACACGACGAAAGAGAAGAACCGAAGTACACTGCAACGGTCGCTTGCAAGGGCCGAAAACACAGAGGTAAGAGACATGGTTGTTCCCTGATGAACATACTAACATTCTAGACCATTGGCAAGTTACGGCATGTGCAGGGCATTAAAGCCCAAGCGCTTGAAGCTTCTGAAGCATAATCATAATATTCTTTTGCATACTAGTACCCATATAGTCACATGACCATCATTTCCCAAGAAAAACAACGCGAATATTCCCGACCGAGGGGCCCTGTATCCTGTACGACCCTATACGACGACAACGACGGAGCCCGTTCTCCTTAATCGAGGCCCAGACGTAGAAAAAAAAAAAAACCAGGCCACATAAATAATCCATCAGGCTCTTTTTTTTTTTTTTTTTTAGTTTATTCTCTTTTTTATTTCACCATCAGTTCTTAGTTTCCTCGAGCAGCTTCTAGATCTTCTTGATCAGATAACAACTTGGGCTACACACTCGTTTTCGTGACAACTTGGAAAACAAAAGATGAATTCAACTTCTGCTCAGAGCGCGGCTAGCGCTTTATACGATACAGTGGTGCAACCTGGCAACTACCTGGTGTCTTACTTGTCGGATGCTTGGGCCAGTTACTACAGCTGGATGAACAACGACTTCCTGGCCACCGGATTCCTGTTTCTGGTCGTGCACGAGCTTGTGTACTTTGGCCGCTCTGCGCCGTGGCTGCTGCTGGACCGTATTCCGTTTTTCAGACGCTACAAAATCCAGGACACGAAGGTCGCGAGCACTGCGGATCAGCTGGAGTGCCTCAAAGACGTGCTGATTGCGCACGCTTTTGTCGAGGCCGTGCCCATCTTTGGGTTCCAGCCCGTGTGCAACTTCTTGGATATCGACATCTCGGCCAACTTCCCCGAGCTCAAGGTGTTTGCGCTGCAAATCACTGCGTTTTTCTTCATGGAGGATACCTGGCACTACTGGTTCCACCGCGCGCTGCACCAGGGCCCTCTTTACAAGTACATCCACAAGCAGCACCACAAGTACGCTGCGCCGTTTGGGCTCACGGCCGAGTACGCGCACCCCATTGAAGTCGCCGTCACGGGCATGGGCACCGTGGGCAGCCCCCTCCTGTGGGCATACTGCTTTGGCAACGTCCACCTGTTGACCATTCTGTGCTGGGTCGTCATGCGCCTTTTCCAGGCCATTGACTCGCATTCTGGCTACGATTTCCCCTGGTCGCTGCGACACTTTTTGCCCATCTGGGCCGGCGCGGACCATCACGACGACCACCACAAGTACTTTGTGGGCAACTACTCGTCGTCGTTCAGACACTGGGACTACGTGCTGGGCACCGAGACGCCGGCCACCGCGCGCCGCCACACGATCCTCAAGGGCAACCGCGCCGTCGGAGGCTCCAAGGCAGCGGCCAACAAGAACAAATAGGAAAAACAAAAATAATTTATTTCATGAATCACGATATAGACAAAGAACTAAACTAATACACCAACATTGATCATCTTACAAGACTCCAGCATCAAAGCATCAGTATAAAGCATCGCATAGGAAGACTCGGAGGGATCCCTTTACGTGTAGTATTGCGTGCCATGTATATCGTGTTGCTCGTATGAAGTAGATGATCCTTGCTGGTTGGTCCATACGTTGCCACCATCCTTTGCCACCATGTTTCCACATTCTCACTCCTTTTTCATCTACGTGACGTTACATTTATTTTCATTTTTCAAAATTCAAAAATTCTGGATCCCGGATGTCCCTTAGAAAGTTGAAATTCCTAGTATCTATTTTTTTTTTTTGAATTTAGAATTCGTTAAGCTCCATGCTACTATAGGGCCCAACAACGTGCACGACGCGCTGATGGATCGATCGATGAGCTCTAGATTTTGAGCTTCCTTGATCGATCAGTGAAAATTATATCAGGGCTAGGGTAAAACAAATTCTTGGAGATATCTGATCATATCAAAAATGTATGACATAATTATTGAAATACTTATAAATGATCTGTAATATATAATTTAGATATTACATAAGAGTTTGGATTATATAATGACTTATCAAATTTCAAAAATGATAAATAATGACATAATTCGAGAGTCTACATGAAGATTACCCTAGCCGCGATACAACAAAAATATTTTGAGCTCGAGACCATCACTGCGAAACGATTCACCAAATATTTGACTAGCTAGTAATATATAGCAGTTTGTGTGTTAAATTTTGGCCAAAAGATGTTCAATTGATCTCAACTAACTCCTCTAATAGTACTCTCATAGATGGGTGCCATGGACACTAGCTCATAGCCAAATTACATTTCTATATTTAAAACGAGTATTACGTGGGTGTGCATCATCTCCGGGGGATCAACGGCTTGCACCTCGACCCTTAGCGCGGGTAAGCCATTCAAAGCTAGCTAGCTGCCTTTTTCCGAACATCAATTGATCGTCTCGACAAAATGGCGCGCGCGGCTAAGCACACTTGCAAGTGCACATGCGTGTTGTTGGTATCGCGGCTAGAAAAGCAGTACTCTGAAGACTGAGTTGCGGTTTTTTTTTTTCGGTTGTAGAGGGATTCTTGATCAATTTCAATTTCTTCGTATTCTTGTGCATCTTGCGGTGTCAACTAGCCATTCAATATTATTTTTGATAGTCATTGATGCCTGCGTTAGATGCTTTTGCACTGTGCAGTCAACTGAGGTCTCTTTGAAATTGGGGCTCGTTGGTAGGGCAATTGCTAGACTGGTGTTGAAATAAACATTTCCTCTGGAACCATTGATTTGAGTTTTATAAAAGCCAAGGATTTCTTCTGAATGGAATTCCCGGCCAACGATGGCGCCTTATTGTTCGAGCTACTAAGGGGCAGTTTGTGCGAGTTCGGCACATGCCAATGCTGGGAACTCAGAAATTGATCCCCAGATGATCGATGAGTTATTATCATTTGTACGGTACGCGCTGAATACAGCCGGGTGTCTTTGAAGGAAGGAGGTACCCTGAAACCTCTGCATTGCTAAGCTGTGTAGCTCTGTATTGGTATACCTAGTAAATAGGCACCGTCAAGGTGAGGAAATTCTAATTTTGAAATGTAAACTCAGCTCGCCAGTGGAATCCAATAAGATTCAAAGTTTGTGCTTCGAGAAACAATGTCGTTTTTCAAAATAATATCTAATATGGCTCATGAAGAGCACTTGAGCCCATTTCAAATGTTGTTATCAATGTCGACTCTTACGCATCACGAGCCTTGCTCTATTTCGTGCCCTTTCTCCGTGCACATAGTTTATAGAGGCCCTACAGACCCACTGGGACTCGAGTATGATATAAACAGGCCCACCATAAACAGATTAATCATGGCCCGTGGATGCTTCAATGGAATGGTGCAGTACTACACATTACATAGTCCAAGCACTGAGTGCTCATCACTCAGGCTGTGCACATGGCAATATTCTAGATCTTCAAGTTGGTTTTGTCTATAATTATTTTCGTATAGAATAAACAAGAATACCTTTCCAATTACATGTCTACCCCAGAGTTTGTCTTAATTGGGCAATTTTCCGGAGAAACGACTTTATTTTTTCAGATCCATTTATGGTATTTCTTGAATTACACAGTATACATCATGATGATCAATCATTGACACTATGTAGGCTGGCTATTTTTTACTATGGATCCATGGATATGTTCACGGAAACGCGGGGGAATATACGGGTGCACCGTATATATGAGTCAACTCGGGTTGATGTGTCAGCACTTGAAAATTACCTAATATGGAGTTTTAGGAGCCAGACGTCGAAACAACGAAGGAGCCCAGCTGAGTCCAGAACGTGTACACGGCCTGAAATAGCAAGCAGCTGAATTGAGTCTTCAAGTTGAACACGTAGCCCAGAGCACTGATTTTATCGATTACTATAATGACTCAACTAACAATGAACTACATATTGAACATTTGTTTGGAACTTTATAACAGCCTTGAAATGCTAGCAGTACCAGTTGGTCAAGATTAGACGAGGGGGTGCTGGTGGATAAGAGGCAGCCTGCCCAAAGGGGATTGAAGGATTGAATGCTGAGTAAAGAGAATGCGGAATGATTATATAATGGATTTAAAATTTATCATGATCGACGTATGTACTTTGTATATAATGATAATACTACGTACAACTTGCACTGTGTACTAGCTTTTGATCTACTGCTTGTATCATAGTAATCGTGATATTGGTTCAGCCTTCAACTTGAGTTCAATGTTTCAGTATTTCGATGGATCGATTCCCTTAGCTAGACTTCACGTGATTCGGTGTTTTTCTTTTCCAAGAAAACGTCGCTTGACGCTGTCCGCGTGAACAAATTTGGGGGGTTCCAGGCCTTTCATTATAACATTTGAAAATAATAATGCTTACATAAACAAATAGTGATTACATAAACATTAAAGGCATGCACTTGGGTGCTGGTGGTTTCCTATAAGGGAAGGTCTCACAGCCACCTGTACGCACATGTACTACATGCACAAATGTACCCCACACATCCACGTGACCTCTAATTTGTTGGAAGACGTCTGGAGGCACTGGTGGTGGCACATTTAAAGGCGTTGCGGTTGGTCAGCGCGCGCGCTTGAAGGGGCGTGGCATCGGGAGAAATCGATTGCAAATTTCGTCGTGTGATTGGCTGGTACCCCAGATTAGGCGTTGAACGGGATGTCTTGGCTGTTCGGGTGGGCGGCACATGCCTGATCGGGCAATTCTGGCGTGCAGGAACATGAATCGATATGTAAGAGCTGCATGAATACTTGCATCAATCATCAAAAATATTTATTCCACACTCGAAGTGAGCGCTATCACATTGATGTTCACAATATCAATATGTATATTATGGCACCAGCTATAGTGCTAGAGCTAACTCTGTGCTGTGAAAGTATAGCAACCGTAATTGGGGCCATGCATAGCACCGTGCATAGGCCATGCATGTGAGATGCATATGATGGCTGCTTGTGGAGTCACTTTTTTTGGATGTGATCAACTGGCCACCAACCGGTCGCTGTCGCTATCAATACAGAAAATCAGAAAAAAGAAACGAAACAAGGAAGACGCCCGGGGAAAGTTAAAGTTCCCCGGATTTCAGAAAAGATTTCAGACGCTTCAAGTTCAGAGAGGCGATTCCAGAGGACCCAGCGTACGACGACAACAACCACCAAGGCACTTGAAAGGCCGTAGTCCGTCACTCGGCAGTCGGTCATTGATCAGTATCATTGGAGATTCCAGTTGTATTGAGCAGAGTGTGTACTAGTACTGGGGGGTGCCAGTAATGAATAATCCATAGCGGCCTCGTATTCCTTTGTTACCCTGCCGCTTGGCATATGACGACGTCGCGACTTGTCGGGGAGCAGAACCCTTGCCCTCGACGCGCTGCGCTGCGCTCCCCCATAGTGACATATAAATACCACGGGGTCCGCTACCCCACACGCTCTGCTCCCCCAGACGAAAAACTCTCAACAAAAAAAAAATTACTCGTTCTCTAACTATTCCAACCACCACCACCAAACATCATCCACAATGCCAGACGGAGCCCAAGCATGGAAAATGATCAAGCCGCCCGGCAGTCACACAGACCGCATCGCCCAGGCATGCGACAGGTGCCGCTCAAAGAAAATACGATGCGACGGCAAGCGCCCACACTGCTCCCAGTGCGCCCAGGTGGGCTTTGAGTGCAAAACCTCCGACAAGCTCTCAAGGCGCGCCTTCCCAAGAGGCTACACCGAGTCGCTCGAAGACCGCGTCAGGCTCCTCGAAACCGAAAACAACAAGCTGCTGAACCTTCTCGACATTAAAGACGAGCAAATGGAACTCCTGGCAAAAGTCGAATCCGTAAACAACAACACATCTTCCTCAAATACCCTCCCCTCACCACGGAACTCAACTTCGGCCCCACCCATGCGCCCGCCTTCAATACACGACGAAGGCGAGGACGAAGAAGCGTATGTAGTGCATGAAATAAATACCCTCTCAATAGACGGGTCCTACAAGGGCTCATCCGCCGGCGGCGTATTTATTGACGCCTTTCTCGAAAAGCTCAAGACGAAAAATGAAAGCGTCACTCCGCTCGTCACTGAGTTGTTCAAGCACTTGGATGAGAACCACTCTCTTCCACTACTTGCATCTTCTCCTGAGGCCATGCTGACCCCAATATCTATGGCTTCGCCTGACGCTACTACTACTACTATCCCTGCTCCTTCTTCCTCGTTCTTCTCAACCTTCACCATTCCAAACCGCATGACCGCCGATAAGCTTACAGCAACCTATTTCCACGAGTGGAACAGTATGTTTGCCGTTCTCGACCAGTACGCGTACCTCGAGGAGTACCAGACTGTCATGAACTCTCTGGCCGCTGCAGAGTCGTCAAACTCTTACGACAAGCTCAAGGGAAAGGAAACTTTCCTTGTCGTGGCCCTGCTCGTTCTCTCGCTAGGCTCGCTGGCTTCCAAGGACAAGTCTCAACAAGCCATGGCTGAAAGCGCCAAGCTTGAGGCAGACTGGAAGCGCGCCTTTACCTCGCAGCTCCAGACCACTCCCAGCCTGGCCACTGTGCAAGCCCTTGTGCTTGCAGAGCTCTATTCTCTCCACACTGGCCAGCTGGCCGACGTGTGGCACTACAGAATGATGGCCGTGAGCATGACCCAGCGCCTCGGTTTGCACCGGTGCCACAAGTCTCTCAAGCTGAGCAATGGCAATCAGCTGTCGTTCTATGACCAGGAGATGCGCCGACGATTGTTTTGGGTAACGTATTCGCTTGACTGCTTTTCCGCCGCTTTGCTAGGCGCCCCGCGCTTGCTCAACGACGCAGACATTGAGTGCGCCGTCCCCATGAACATTGACGACGAGCTGCTTCGCGGCGAGTCTGCCCCCGAAAGCCAGGCCATGACGCAAATGTCGTGCCCTCTGAGTGTCATCCATTTCACAAAGTGCCTCGCCAACATTCTCGAGACCATTTACTCTTCCAACAAGACGCACCCATACAAGACTGTCGTCATGTTGGAGGACCAGCTTGAGTCGTGGAGGAGAGAACTGCCAAGTGATCTCAAGTTTGAGTTCAACAATGGCGCCCCTGCCGCCGTCCTTGCCGCCGTCCATCAAAAGTCTCCGCTCCTTCTCATGTTTTACCACTACGCGCGCATTCTCATTCACATGCCTGCGGTTTCGGCTCCCTCTCTCGGTACGAATGCAGGAACTCGTGGCAGTGCGTCGTGTGTAGCCGTGATGCAGAGCGCAAAGGTGCTCATCCAGGTTGGCAACTACCTCAAGGCAAGAAGCGTCATCCCCACCGTCCCTATGAACCCATCGCGGTCCTATGTCTTCTTTGGAGCCCTAGTGCTTTACGGCGCCGTGGACTACTCCAAGGGCGGCGCCCTTCTCTCGGACATTAAGAAGGTCATGTCGTCTGCAATGAGCCATCTCTACTCGGACCTGCAACTCCACCGCCCCGGATGCCTTACTCCAGACTCGTTCCAGCGGTTTGAGGAAATTTGCGATGTTCTCTTGAACGCTGTCCCTCGCAGAAACTCGGATTCTGAGGATAAGCCCAAGGCCGTTCGCAAGCGGCGCCCATCGACCAAGCCCGAACCTGTTGTCCATCTCACGCCTCCGGAAGAGCCCAAGAAGGATTCTACGAGCAGCCTGCGTGACACTGCGATTGAAGACTTGCTGTACCTGAACTCCCTTGCCGGCCACAGCGCCGCTCCGCCGTGCAAGACGGAAACAAGCGACAGCAAGTCTGCATTGCTGAACATGAGCTCGATTGACATGTTTGACTTTGTAACGCGCGCGCCGTTCCCCACACAAAGCCCGGGGCCTGGCTTGATTTCAGATGATAACTTGTTTTCTTTCTACGACCAAACGTCCAAGGATGAGTTATCGCATGGAGTCGACTTGCTGGAGTTTCTGAATAGTAACTGGACAGACGACCGGTCTGCGCCCATCACGCTAATGTAACCTGTGTGCATTCTGACATTGCATTTTTTCTTTTTTTATATTTATGAATGATGTTTTTAGTTAGTTGAATAACGTTGAATTTTTTTGAACTTGACATTTTTATATTTTGGATAGTCCCAATTTTTTTTTTTTTGACTCCCAAACTAAACCGCCAGCACATTACACACACCCATGTCGACGCTACTATCCTGCCAACTAGCAACGTTCATAACCCATCTCGAGGCACAATCCACGGCGCTGCCGCAATCGCACGGGGAGGACGATGACACCGACCTAGACACCACACACGCCGCCGCCGACGACGACCTGTTCACGGCGGCAGTCGCACACAACCCGCTGCAGACACCCACGACAGAGGACGACTGGTTCCTGGCGGGCCTGGAGCACGCCAAGCTGGCGCGCAACGTGGACCTGGCGCTGGACAGCGTGTTTGCGCTGCAGCGGCATGGCGAGCCGGCGGGAGCGGGGGGCGGTGAGAGGGCCAAACGCGGCGCGCTGCTGCCGGTGTCGGCGTCGCCGGTGCCGGCGCTGAGGGCCCGGCTGGCGGACGTGAACCAGAACAGGAGCAGCGCGGAGGTGGCGCTGACGGCGCACCGCCAGCACACGGAGGCGCTTGAAGCGCGGCGCCGGCAGCAGGAGCAAGAACGGCAGCAGCAGCAACAGCAACAGCAACAACAGCAGCAGCGTGCCCCGCTGCCGCCGGCGCCGCCCTCGGCCAAGAAAGAGCTGTCACTCGACCAGAAGGTGAGCATCCAGCAGGCGTCGCAGGACTCGCTTGCGGCCGACATCCTGTCGCTCGTGCGCGCGATCCGGGCCGACGCGGTGTCGTTCTCGGAGAAGCTGGCGGTGGACACGGAGGTGCTGCACAGCACCGGGCGCGCGCTGGAGCGGTCGTCGGGCGTGATGGGCCGCGTGGGCAGCCGGCTGGGCGAGTACCAGCGGTCGACGGCGATCGGGTGGTGGTTCTATATCATGGCCGTGGTGTTCCTGGTCGCCGCCGTGGCGGGCTCCATGATTGTGATCCGGGTGTTTCCAAAGTGGTGAGCAGGAGTAGGAGCAGGCTAAGCATTGGGCCTGCCGGAGGGAATAGGTGCTAGGTTTCTTGGTTGGAGTTAATGATTGTATGTAGCTGCTGAGCTCCGTCATGTAAACAGAAGAATATGAGAGTTGCAAAGACCCAGTGCGTCGTGATTGCGATGAACGCTCAATTGCTGGAAACTGCTCAATTGTTCAAAAACGTCTTGTGAAGACATGTCGCAGTACTGCCTGTCTAAAATACATGTAAATATGTCACTTGTTCTACTAGGAACTGCTGAGATCTATAAACCGTTGGATGTTCAAGTGGGTAGTTTTTCACAGTGCTCACCTTGTGATTCACAAAACACTTCTTTCTCCCTTACTGTTCCATTTCTTCAACACTCCCCCACAACCAACCTTACACGATGAGCGAGGACGCCAGCCCCTCCGACGACTCGTCGGCCGTCGCGATCCCCGAAGACGCCGCGCAGGCGCCGCTGTTCACGCTCAGCGCGTCCACCGTGCTCTCGACGCTGCCCACCTCCGCCACGACCATCCTGGACCACTACTCCGCGCCTCTTCTGGCCTCCCCGTCCTCCCCGTCCCCGTCCTCCTCGGCCCCCGGGCCTTCCAAGGTCACAATCCGGGTGCGCCCGATCGGCGCCGCGCCATCCCTCAAGCAATCCACGTACCGCATCGCCGGCTCCCAGGAGTTCCACGTGCTGGTCCGCTTCCTGCGCAAGCAGCTCAAGTGCCGGCCGCACGAGACGCTGTTCTGCTACGTCAACCAGAGCTTTGCGCCCGCCCTGGATGAGCCCCTCGCCAACCTGCACGCGAACTTTGCCGTCGACGGGCATTTGCAGGTCTCGTACTGTTATACGGTTGCGTTTGGGTAGCCCGGCGAGACAACAAGAACAAGAGAAAGGGCCGGAATTGCAATGTGTGGGTCGAGAAGGAAGGTGGCTGTGACCATTGCCGGCAGGGGGCAATGTGTAGCCCAGATATCCCTGCGCCGGGCCAGAAGCCAGAGGCCTGGTAAGGCTTGTAATCCACGCTTGGCTGAAAACTTGGTGAGAGAGTTGTTGAGTGTAAGGTAACGGAACCCTTTGAGAACGGGATCTTTCACAAAGGCCACGCAAATACTGCAAAACTGGCTAATGCCCTGCCATGTCATTTAGCCTCTATACCATCGCTGCATCATCTACATGGTTTAGACAGAGCTGCGTTAAAGAAAGAGCTCAGTAATACATATAGTAATAGACGACCCGATACAAGTTAATAGCAAAACACTTCATTTACATGGTTCATTTTCACAAGCAATGTTTTCTATAATTACATATATAATCTATCTATCTACTAGCAAAGCGAGCCTAGAGGCTGCTGCTATCGACCGGCGCCGGGGCCGCGCTCAATAGACACGCTGCGGCGGAACTGGTCTAGCGACGTGCGGGACCGCATGCTGGCCGAAGAGGATCTCCGGCGCAGGCGGCGCGCAGACTCGGGGTCGAGGTGGCCTCTGCCCGCGTGCTTGGCCAGCGTGTGCAGAATGTCGGTCAGCGACACAACACCGACCAGCTGGCCAGCGCTGTTGGTGCGAGGCAGCACGCCGTCGCCTTGAGGCAAAGGCTGCACAATCCACAGACGGTGCGCCTTGGTGGCCACGAGCTTGGCAATGGTGCGGCCCAGCGACGATTTCGACGTGACGTGGAAGACGGGGAACGAGTCCTTGCCGTCCTCGAGGCCGCGCTTGTTGAGAATCACGGACAAGAAGTTCTTGCACGTGGAGCGCAGCAGGTTCTTTTGCGAGGACTTGGTGACGAGACGCACGTCGACAATGGAGATGTTGCCCAGCAGATTGTTCTTGGAGTCGATCACGGCAAGCGAGGAGACGCCATCGTCGTGCATCTTTTGCAGGGCGTCAATGACCAACTTGTCGCCGTGGATGGAAATGACCTCCTTCGAGCCAATGTCCAGGTCCTCCAGCGTCGTCTGGAAGATTGGCTCCAGCGACTTGAAGCGACGGCCGTTTTCCCATAGGAACCGAATGAGCCTACGCTGGCTGAGAACGCCTACAACCAGTTCGGGGTTGGTTGCATCGGCAATGGCAATGCGGTGGACTCCGCTGCCCAGAACCTCGGCGGCAGCAGATATCGTGTCGGAGGATCTCAATGTGATGAAGGGGTTTTTGACGCCCAGCTGAGCGGCGAAACTCACCGGCACCACGCGGCCGGATCGGGCGCGGGCAACGAGCTCCTGCACTTCTTGAGAGTTGTCCACGGGCTCAATGCGGCCCAGCACAAGCAGCAAATACGCATTGAGGTCTGCGTAGTCAAAGGTGCCCGACACCGACGTGTCGGACGGAGACATGCGAATGGGCAGCGAGGTGAACTGGTGCTGGGCCAGGATTTCAAAAGCGTTTTCCACCGACGTGTCTCCTTCCACAAACACAAGGTTTTCTCTTTGCACGAGTTCGTGCATCTGAACATCTTGCCAGTCTTCCGGGAACGTTGAGCTAGATGATACGGAGGGGAGGCCAAGGGAGGCCACGGACGAGCCGTCGTCGCTGCTACGGCTGCTGGCCGTCGAGCTGCGGCGCTGCGTGTGCGAGTCGCCGGACAAGGGCGGTGGCGTCGAGAGCATCTCTGCAATGGAGCTCTGGCGCTGGTGGCTGGCGGCCTTGGGGGTCAAGGGCACGTCGGAGTTGCGGTGGGTTCTGTGCGGGTTTGCGGCGACTCCCGCAATGACAGGGGTAGCAGGCGTGCTGGCGGGGGAGGCGACAGCAGCGGCCTGGGGCGAGCTTGGAGGGATTGAGGTTTCAGGGTGTGACATCTGTAGAAATTAGTACATGGACTCTAGCACAGAGGGAACGGCGCGAGCAGCCTGTCTTATATAGCCTACCTCGCAGTGGGGAATCTGGAGAAACGTGGAGGAAGAAGGAAAAACTTTTGAGAATTTCCGTCATCTGATAAAAAGACGGCGGTCATGTGACGGAATCAGGCAATGAAAAAGTCACGAACTGGGCGGTAACGAGGACTCGGGATGTTCGAGACTGGAGAACGAGAAAAGAGGCGATATTGTGATTGTTATTAGGATTAGTATTAGTATGATTATGATTATGTATAGCGCAAGTCATGACTCGTTGTGGATATGTTGTTATATATGGCAGATATGGGCAAAGAGCGATAGAGTTAGTGGTAGCAAGAGTAGTGGTAGTATGAACAATGGTAGTAGTGGCGGTGGTGACGCCAAGTGGACGAACGGCTTATTTGTCCTTCTTCGTCTCCCTCGCGTCCTGCGTCTCTTTCGTCTCCGTCGCCTCCCGTGCAGCGAGCAGCTCATTGTACTTTTCCAGGCGAATCATCTTCTGCTTGGCAACGTACTCCGCCATGTTCCTGTACTCCGTGTTGAACAGCTTGTCCCAGAAGGTGAAGAACGGCTGCGAAAAGTTGGTCTTGATGCCAAAGTGCTGGTGGTGAATGTCGTGGTAGATGGCATTGTTTGGAAACAGAATCTGGAACGGGTCCCACGGCAAAGCGTATCCACAGTGGTCGTCCACGGTCTTCATCGTGGAGAAGGTGTAGAGAATGATGGCCTCTCGTGCAGACAAGCCGGTC
The DNA here is from genome assembly GCA_030564905.1 of Geotrichum fermentans. Classification (NCBI taxonomy): domain Eukaryota; kingdom Fungi; phylum Ascomycota; class Dipodascomycetes; order Dipodascales; family Dipodascaceae; genus Geotrichum; species Geotrichum fermentans. Next base: position 67,954 of record JAJMAG010000018.1, on the reverse strand, counting down.
GTGATATGCGCCAGGCCGGTGCCCAGCGTGTCGAGCAGGAACCCCTCGAGCACAGAGTTGTAGAGCGCCCCAAAGGCATATGGAACGTACAAACGATGGTGTACGGAATGCAGATGGCGATAGAGAAACTTGTTCATGTGCATGTACCGATGCAAAAAGAACTGCCAGGTGTCGATGAAAAGAAACGCAAGAGCCACTCTTAGCCCGGGCTCGGCGATGTAGTATATGCTCCATGCTGCCGCATGTGACAGCGTGAACTTGCCGCCCGTCATGGCAGCAGAGCGCTGCTGGAGCTCCCAGATCTCATATGCCTCGAATCCGGTGCGCTCGGGCTCGTCAAAGTGCGACACAGCGACGCCAACGACGGTTTGCAGGCAGTGCTGGAAGAAAACGGCCTTGAGAACCTCGCCCAGCGAGCAGCGGTTGCGCTTCTCGAGCTCCTCGGGGGTGTGTAGTCTGTACTGCGGGAACATGTCCTTATCGTTGAGGTACTGGAAAAAGAGGCCCATGGTCCAGTAGACAATAATGGGGAGGGCGAGCGCGAGATTGGAGTCCGAGATGAACGACAACAGTGGCGGCCGGGGCTCGCTGTATGACGGCGGCGGCAGGGAGCCGGCTGTGGCGTTTACTGACACACTGATCATGCTTGCTGAGATGTGTGGCCAGATCTGAGGGAAGAAGTCGTGGATGCGAGTAGCAAAAGGTAGCAAAGGAGAAGAATCGCTGCCGTGGAAGGGGGGCGACCTGGGAACTCGGCGATTATATAACTTTTTTTTTTTTTTTCAAACTTTTTTTCTAACGCGGAGGGATTTTACCAAAGAGGAAACTGCAATTCGAAATTCGAAAAAAGGGTCAGAAAGAGGCGAAAGCGATGAGAGATCTAGAGCTCTAGGAGCTTTCTTAAGGGACGACAGAGAAGAAATGAGAAGGACGGATGAAGGCGTTGAAGAAGCGCTGAAGAAGGCCTTTTGAAGGCCTTTTGAAGGGATGAGCGTGGAACAATCAGCAACGGTGCGCCCGCAAAGACCCCCAGATGGACCCGCAGTCTAGGCTCTTCTCGAACAGACCAAACAGCGCAGGTCCCGAGACCCGACGTGGTCCAGACCGCCGCGCGGGTCCTGGGCCGAACAAAGAGTCGCCCTGCTGCTGCTGCTGCGTAGATCTGCCGTGGCTGAAGGGCCTCCGTCGAGATGACTTAGTACTAGAGCTCAAGCGTTGATACTCAAGCGTTGATGTCTTCTTTTCGGGGGCAACGCGGGACGGAGCCGTAATCTGATCTCGCCCGCAGTCAACATGGCGATGTCTCTGGTGTCCCTTTGACATTCCTTTGGCATTCCTTTGGAGCCGTCGAGGTCTCTCTGGTGATGCTGCTCGGCTCCAGCAACGGCGAGTCTGGGAATGCAAGGAGAACGCGCTGAGCTACGCGCCGTTCTGTTGCGACTCCACCACTGCGCATGAATTACATGGGCAGGTTGATCCCTCGCTCTCTCTCTCTCGCCACCCGTAGACTCTCCAGCACCCTGTACTTGGACCCTTTAATCTTGAGCTCGCACTCTCCTCCGTCTTCCAGCAAGTCACTCCTCCCACACGCTCATCAAGGGAGCAATAAATATGACGCCGTTAGAGTTTGGCTTGGCTCTCGGGTTCTTGAGCACCCAGTTTAGAACACCTACATGACTCTGCGCTGGCTCTCTTCTTCCTCCAGTACTTTGAAAGCCTGCGCCAAGTGAGGATAATACAGTGCGCCATAGGAGATTAAGCCACAGAGAACACCTCCCAGTGCAAACAAACTACCCGCAAGAAACCCTTTTGGAAGCAACAATGGGAAAGTCAATGGATTTGCGCAATCAACCGTACGACCCGCTCACGCAGGCGCCCTTGCTGAACCACGATGACGAGGGCTCTGATAACGACATTGAGCTCCTTGCGCAGGGCCAGGACTACCCGCCACCATCATCTCAGCATGCCCTGCAGACATGGAACAACCCACGAACTAATATCCTCAAGGTCGCCGCCGTGTTTGTCGGCTTCATCGTCTTTGGCATGAACGACTCGTCGCTCGGCGCCCTCATCCAGGCCCTCGAATCGCACTACGAGATTAGTTACAGAACGGCCTCGCTCTCCTTCCTCGTCGCCTTCTCGGGATACCTTATTGCTGCCCTCATTTGCGACCACCTGCACAGATACTTGGGAATGTGGGGCGTCAGCACCCTCGGTATCGCGTGTCAGCTTGCTTGCTACCTCACCGCCGCCACAGCCCCGCCGTTCGCGCTTTTTGTCATCGCCTATGGCGTCTCGGGCTTCGGCAATGGTCTCATCGAGGCCGCCTGGAATACCTGGGCGGGCAGCCTTGCGAGCCAGAACGAGATCCTGGGCTTGCTGCACGGCTTCTACGGCCTCGGCGGCATGATCTGTCCTGCCGTGGCGACAGCCATGATTGCGCATGGAATCAAGTGGAACCACTTCTATTTCGTCATGGCCGCCTGCACCCTCGTGTCGCTCGTCCTCTCGGCGGTCGCGTTCCGCGAGGACACGGCCAAGGCCTACCGCGAGTCCATCACCCTGAGCCACAACGCCGAGGACGCGGAGGACAAGACGGCGCTGAGCAGCACGTCGACGGTGCTGGAGACGCTCAAGAGCCCGCTGACGTGGCTCGTGTCGCTGGCGCTGTTCGCCTACGTCGGCGCCGAGGTGAGCACCGGCGGCTGGGTCACGACGTTCATGATCGACGTGCGCCACGGCGACGTCCACCGCGCGGGCTACGTCGCGACTGGCTTCTGGACCGGCATCACCGTCGGCCGCATGGTGCTCGGCCTCGTCGCCGGCAAGTACGCCGCCGGAAGGGAGGGCCTTCTAGTCGCCTTTTACCTTGCCCTTGCCATTGTGCTGCAGTTTTTCTTCTGGGTCGTGCCCTCGCTTGTTGTCAGCGCCATCTGCGTCGCGCTCATGGGCGTCGCCATTGGGCCCCTCTACCCGTCCATTGTGATTGTGTTCTTGGGCAAGTCGCCCAAGCATCTGCATGTCATTGGCGTCGGTGTCACAGCCGCGGCGGGAGGCATTGGCGGTGCCATCATGCCCTTCATTACGGGCTCTCTTGCCACCGCCCATGGTGCATTTGTGCTAGGCCCATTTGTGCTTGCATCCTTTGTTTTTATGTTTGTCATCTGGGCAATGGTGATTAAGTTCTTTTGATACATGTGCGATTATATAAAATATAAATAGGAGTTTTTTATTATTTTAATTAATGAATTAGATCTCTCAAGGGACTAGTCCTCCCTTTTTGCAAAGAGAATAGAATAATGAATCTGGGTTTTGCAAAAGTTGTTTTGGCGAATCAAACTCGGATACCATGCCCTTCTCTAATACGAGCACTCTGTCCGAGTCGAGGATTGTGTTGAGACGGTGCGCAATCGTAATGATGGTCTTGTCGTGGAATTCGCTGCGAATTGTTTCCTGAATTAGTTTGTCCGTCGCCACATCTACCGAGGCAGTTGCTTCATCCAACACCAAAATGGGCGAATCATGTAGTAATGCTCGGCCAAGACACATGAGCTGTCGCTGGCCGTTTGAAAAATTAGATCCTCCTTCTGAGAGCTCAGCGTCAAGCTTTCCTGGGAGCTCCCCGATAAAATCGGCCAAGTGCGAGTGTCTAAGCACTTCCCACAGCCGCTCGTCGGAATGGACGCTAAGAGGGTCTAAATTCTGTCGCACTGTTCCCTCAAAAATCTGCGAGTCTTGCGGGATAATTGAAATATGAGACCGGAGGTCTGCAAGTCCAATCTTGGTGATATCCACATCGTCAATGATAATCGTGCCATCCGTGGGCTCGACAATGCGAAAGAGAGACATGATAAGTGAGCTCTTACCTGCTCCCGTGCGACCTACAACACCAATCTTCTCGTGGGGTTTAATGTCCAAGTTGATGTCTTTTAAAATCAAATCAAGATTCTCTCTGTATTTCGTCGAGTAATGTTCAAACTTGACTCCACCCTCCTGTGGCCATTCTGGCTCGGGAGTAGTCTCAGTAACGTGGGCTGGGGCTTCGGGTTTCAGTCCACAGTACTCCAAAATTCTCTCGACGGCGATAATACTCGTTTCAAGAGCTACAAGCATCTTGATGAAATAGTTGACGTCCTCTGCTAGAGCCGCAGAGTATCCCATAACAACACCAATCAAACCAGGCGAAATAGACTTGTTGACGGCTCCATATGAAACAAGTAGAGCAGTGGTGAACGACAAGAATGATCCAATTATCTGCTGCCTCATAGAGAGCCACCTACTGACACCACGATACAGATAGCCAATACGAATGTTGTAGTCAATGTTGTTCAAGTTAACGTACTCAAATCTCTCGGCCTGATCGAACGCACGGATCGTCACTGCGCCAGACAGCGTTTCCTGGAAATGCGAATAAATGGGACTTTGAGAGATCATGAGAATTCGCTTCAGCGTTCTGGAAGCCGATGCATAGTACTTTTGGTAGTATGAGTAGATGGCTGCCAAGGGAAAGAGAATAATCAGTACAAGGGGTGAGGCAAGGATAATTACACAAATAGAAATGACGATATCGGTAATTACCCAAATAATTTCCAAAAAGTTGGACGGCAAACTCTCATCAAGTTCGGCAACGTCACCTGAAAACCGGTTGAGGATGCGGCCAAGAGGGGTGGTTTCAAAGAACTGCATGGGGCAGCGCGTCACGCTCTCGACCATTTCGTCGTGAAGCTTTTTAGAAGCGGACAGTCCGCAGTAAATACGGACCACCGCGCGGCGAGCAACACCCAGGATGGCAAATGTGACGCCAATGGCCAAATACACGCCAAGATAGAAACCCAAGTTGGGGTTTCCTTTTTCCTCACTGTTCTGGTCGGACCAGTGCTTGAGCCAGAACTTGGCAGTGACAGAATCAAGCGAAGAAATAACAACAATGAAGATTGTAAAGATAACTGACGCAGCACCGCAAGACTGAATGTACTTCTTGTAGACATTGAACTTCACATGGCCTGCCTCGGCGTTCTCAGCAGTCTGTTCAGTTTTCTTGGCCTTTTGGTTCATGTCGCGTCCCCTAAATACCGGTTTCAAGGATGCAATACTAGCACGCCGAACTGTGGCAATGCTTCCACGTCGCAGTTGCACAGAGTTGTCGCTGAGGCCGGGCAGTAACACGCTAGACTCCAAAGAGTCAACAGACTCAACCATTTCCTCCACGTCGTCAATTACATCTTCATTGACAGTAGCAGATTCTGAAGAAGAGGACGGAGCAACATCGTCAGTTGAATCATGGCGGCCAAACTCTGCAAGAAGACTGCTTAATTTGCCATTGCCCGCACGGGCCTCGGCGTAAGTAGCGCGCTCTACGATTTGCTGATTTTCCAAAAGAACAATAGAGTCAGCCTTGGAAAGAATTTGAATAGAGTTTGTAGCAAAGACACGTGTTTTGGAGTTGAGAATGCCAGAAGTGCTCAGAACTTCCTTCATGATGTGCGCAGAAACATGCTCATCTACAGCCGAGAGAGGATCATCCAAAAGATAAATATCAGCCCGAGCGTACACTGCACGCGCAAGAGAAACGCGAGCCTTTTGACCACCAGACAAGGTAATACCCATCTCACCAATCTCAGTTTGGTCTCCATCAGGAAGCAGAGCAATATCTGGGGTAAGAGCACAGGCCTCAATAGTTTTTGAGTAGAAAGTAGCATCGTACCGATGGCCAAACAGAATATTGTCGCGCAGTGTGGCATTGGTCAACCACATGTCCTGGGAAACGTATGCAATTGAGCCCTTAATCGAAACCGAGCCAGACTGCTTGTGAAGCTCACCCAGCAAGGCTTTCAAAAAACTCGATTTTCCGGAACCAACTTTGCCCACAATACAAGATAATTCGCCCTTGTGAGCCTCGTAATTAATATCTTTGAGAGCAGTCGCTTCTGTGTCTTCATCATTCCAGGCAAAGTTTGCTCCTTTTACTGAGACAGTGAGATCGCCAAAAAGGGCGACACTGCCATCGCGGTTGACAGCTTCGGATTGAAGCTCGTCGCTAACTAAAAGATCGCGCACACGTTGGAATGAAACAAGAGAGTTAACGACAACGATGATAGTTCGAGGGAATTCCAGGATCGGGCGATTCATCATCATGAAAAGCGAAAGACAGGGGAAAACCAGCTCGGGCGTGAGAGGCTTATTTTCAAGGTACGCATAGCATGCGAAAGAAATGGTAGTAATAAAACAAGGCACAATTACCCATAGAAAGTCAATGGTTGACGAAAAGAGTACCATTTTTCTAAGGTTTTTCAGCTGTTTGTTGTTACGAATGTGCTTTAAACGTTCAATCATTGCAGGTTCCCAGCCGTAGAGCTTTAAACTTTTCATGTTTGTGAGAATCTCTGTTGTCAAGCGAATGCGCATATCCTTGTACTTCATTTGCTTGACCCGCATGCGTTTCATCTTGCTGGACATGTATGAATTGAGAGGCATGATCGCGATAATGATTGTCGGGGCCACAAACGCGCTCTTGCCAATAAGCTGGTATAGACCGAAAATGCACATGACAATTTTGATGGGAGCCTGCCAAAGACTAGAAATATTGAAGCAGGTTCTGGCAAGAGTAATGACATCAGTGGACATGACATTTACAATTTCACCGGTTGAGCGAACGTGACGAGACTTCGCAGAAAGCTTGAGTGCCTTGTCATAGATGGCGCCGTAGAGAGCGCCGCGAATTGACAGCATGAGACTAAGGGCTACCTGAAATGAAATTGTGTTGAAAAACGTTCTTGTCAGGGAAAGCACAAACATTCCTAGGGAAATGTAGAAGCCGACGGATATGGGCTGTGGGTCCGGAGTGTGGTAGGATTGGGCAAACTTGATCAAATATCTGAGGAAGAATGGCTGTGCAAGGGACAAAAAGTCCATGCAGAATTCACATAGACCAGTGTAAAAGACGAGATACCCAAACGAATTTGCAAGTGCCAAGATAAGCTGCGAAATGCTGTCTGAAGTTCTTAATCTCCATTTCGACAAAAATCGGTCTTTCAGGTATACTGCACCGAGCTCTGTGAGAATTGGCGGCAGATCATTTGCTTTAACAACGCCGTTGGTGGCTTTTACAATTAGCGGGTTGATCCACGTGAAGGCAAACCGAGAAAAGATATCCGAGTTTTCGAGGAGAGGTCGTTCTTCAAGGGGTTCGTATCCTGCGGGTTTCGAAAAGTAGTTGAACGGCACATACTGCAGCAGCAAGACCGCTAGAGAAATTATGGGCAGAAATGTGTACAGGATGGAGTAAGCGAGCGCCGTGCGAAAATATGCATGCGTCGCAATGTGAAATAGCTTCATACAATAAGAAATGACGCAAAGAGACCAGAAAATCAAGAGAACGCCATTCGGCACGTCTTCATAGACACTTTCTTTCGCATGCATTGCCAAAGCGATTGAAAAGCAGAATGCAGAGATGAGCGGAGAAACTGTTTTCAGGTCCCAGCCGAGCGTACGGTAGGAAAGCAGAGCAATAGCGATTTGAATGGTAATAGTGGTAGCCACCAGAGTCTAAAGCGAGTTAGCGAGGGTTATTTTCAAGGAATTGGGATACTTACTAGTTTGAGAACTTGGTACCATGGGGGTCGTTGTGACGCGGCGCGTCTCGGGCGTAGATAGAGATCGATTGGCCCAATGATAAGCAGAAGAAGAGAAGGAATGAGCAAAACGGCACTATCTATGAAACAGGAGTTTAGAGCACCCTCGGGCGACAAGATTGCCCAGCCATTGCGATCAGAGCAAAGGATCGACAAGTTGGGGCCAAGGCATCTTGAAAAGGTCTGGTTACAAGTTAGATCGCTGGGGGTTGCTAGAGACCCCAGAAGAAGAGTCTGCTGGGGGGAGTCCATATAATCGCGAGTCGCAGAGGCAACAAGATGGCCAGGTAAAATGGATATTATAAGGAGGAAGGAAAAGTACAAGGGGTAGTTGGGAAGCAAGGTTTGGCGATCTCAGAGATAGGATGGGTGCGAGGTGAAGGGAGTGGATTTAGGCGAGCTGAAACGACGAATCGGCGCCTTTTGAGATGGAGAGCCAGAGAGTTGAGAGGCAGAAGAGAAGAAGGAAAATCGCGGTAAAGGGTTGAAACATTGGGTGAAGTGAAAAGTCCAAGGGAAATTTGTGCTCCCCACGCCGGCATGCGTAACATTGAGCGCTCCGCGTCGAGTCACTGTCACAGCCCCGTTGTAGTGGCAAAACACTCACCCATATTTTCCGTAGGTCACGTGATAATGACAGTTAGGCGATGCCGTTGGCGATACAGTTAATGATCTCGAAGATGATCTAGGAGGTGAGGCAAGTAGTGATGAATGGACAACGATCTAAGCACAGGAATCAAGTGGAAGCTTGAGCGTTGGGTTGGTATAGAGGTTCATCAACATTTGAAGCTGAATAGACGGTAAAACCTGCCCCAATAAACAGCGAGCGAACGGCCCGGAATATCTTTCTCCGCGGACATTTAGTGCATTGCTCGAGTCCTGGAGACTTTCCACGTTTCTGAGTGCACCAGGCAGCGTTTGTTCAAGCTTCAAATGTCCTACATCGTTAAAACGCCGCCATGGCCCTGGAAGGCCCTGTGCCGTGTGAAAAAACGGCATGACAAAGCAAAACCCTTGTGTTTGATGTGGTATCCACCAACAATGTTAAAATAAATTTCCGGACCTTGGTCCCAACTCTAACTAAACTCTTTAAGCCAACGGAAGGAACGACCAACATGACACAGGATACTGATACAGCCACCGGAGGCCAACTGCCCTCTCCGCCAACTGTAGACGCTATCTGCGAGATCTTCGAGCAGGCTGTCCAGACTGTTAAAGTAAGTATCGAGCTTTTTTGAATAGGGGAAGTGGTATTAACGGCGCGGAAAAGGAAACGAAAGACTACATCTCATATGCGACGCTGCTGGACTACTACCTGTCCGATCCGAGTCAGTACACGGAAGACGAAAAGGAGAAACTGCTCAAGACGCTACTGGAGATCTTCTTGGTTGAAGATGAGCTGGTGTATGAAATCGCGTGGGACGTGCCAAGCATCATCCTGCCTTACTTTGAATCGCAGGCGGACTTCTATGAGCACGCATTGAGCACGGTGCCGTCGACGGTCACACTGATGAAGATATTCAAAGTGCTTGCGAAGAACGGAAATCAAAAGGAACTGTTTTTGAAAAGTATTGAGTGCTTGGGGCTGATTGAAGTCGAGCCTTTGGATGAGGACGACGAGCGCAATGCGGAGGTGGCAGAACGGTTCTTTGAACTGAAGTTCGTGGCCATCTTTGAGCTGCTGTCGGCGACATTGTCGCAGGTGGAGGCACAGTATCCGTCGCGGTTCTTGGCCAATGCCACGGCAGCCCTCATCGCCTTTGTCGTGCAGCAGCTCGACACCATATCCCTACGAAGCCTTACGTTCATTCTCCGCCGCCTGTTTTTGCTGGGCAGAGACTACAACCCGTCGCCCGGCGACAAGGTGATTTCGGACTCTGAGATCCAGCTCCAGCAGCGGCTGCTCCAGCGGTTTGTGACGGATGTGGCCAGCATGGGCCTCGAGAAGTATTCAATTAAATGGGCACAGCGCTTCTACGTGGAGCTTAAAAAGGGAGTTGCGTTTAACCAAAGCCTGGTCGTGCGCTCAGAGGCCTACGACCTCGACGAGACGACGTACGCGTTCGATGACATAATATACCGCATTACACAGCTCGCTTACTCCGTGGACATTGAGCTGCACGAGCTGTTTGCAGACCTCGTCAAGGAGACCACAGAGTCCGCGGACACGGAACGTGCTGCCGACGAGCAAGAGCCGGAAGCCGGCCCGTTCGACTTTACCTCCGCCAAGACGCCGCAGGGAATCCCGCTCTCCAAGGAGGGAATCCTGCTGCTGGCCACTAGCGCCCGGTTCCACGACCGCAGCAACCCGCGATCCTTCCACCTCGCCTTTCCCGAGCTCATTGACCTCACCACGCGCTTCCTCATGGACGGCGGCGGCGACCGCGCGTCTGCGGGCATCCAGGACGCGCTTTGTTTCTGGGCTCTTTGGGTCTCGCGCAAGACGACGCGCGCGGAAGTGCGGGCCGTCGCCAAACCGCGCTTCTTCTCGTACCTCCAGATGCTCATGTACATGGCCGCCATGGGCACGACGGCGCCGGACGTGCGGCAGATGGCGTACTCGATCACGGCGCGCCTGCTGGGCCTGCATGCGCCGGAGGTGCGGCTGGAGTACCTGGTGGACACTATTGAGAACTGCCCGTTTCCGAACGTGCGGGAGGCCAGCGTGCGGATGCTCAAGGACTTTGTGGCGCCGGCGCCCGTGCCCGCGGGTAACGCAGACAAGGCTGGGGACGGCGATGCGGAAATCTCGGCGGCAGTGGACAAGCTGAGCTTGAGCGAGTCGCATGCTGGGCCGGCCGCGGCCCGCGAGCTGATTGTGCTCGACGACGTGCAGCGCCGTAAGATCGAGGCGCTCGTCCTCGCCGACGCGAAGGATCTGCTGAGCACAGGCAATGAAGAGGAGACGAGCAAGCAAGAGGAAGCCGGCGGCGGCGAGGACGAAGACGAGGACGAAGAGGGCGGAGACGGGCTCCTGAGCGATTCGTTCCCCGTCTTGCTGTCCTGGCTCAACTTCCTGGCCGTCGCGGACGTCGACCCCGCCGTCGTCCAGCAGGTCTACGCGCTCGGCCAGGCCCTCGTTGCGCACTCGCAGCACGACAACTCCAAAGCTGGGGCGGAGCAGGCGGAGCAGGATCAGGCTGAAGCCGACAGCGAGGGCGAGGGCGACAGCGACCTGAGCACGCGCGTGACGCTCCTGGAAATGGGCCTAGGCGTGCTCAAAGCAAAATGGAAGCTGTGATGGAAGAACCTTGACCAAGCCAAAAAAAAAAAAAAATAAAAAAATAAAAAGAGTTTTGAATATTTTTGATATACTTAATAAGAGTAATAATACCAATACGAATAGTAACTGAAATGCAAAATAAAACAAGTGTAAACCAAGTGTAGGCGTAAAAAAGAAGTGAAAGTGTTCTGAAAGAGGTAAATGAGTTACAAGAAACACCAAAAAAAAACATGAAAAGTCAAGTTCAAACATCATTGACTGACCCTCCCTTTTTTTTTTTTTAGCGCGTTCACGTTCAACTAGTAAGTCAGTTTTTTTACCAGGTAGTTTCTAGTTCAGTTTATAAGTTCATGAACCCTGAAATCGAGTAACCGTGTAACCGTGAAATCTTGGCTTGAGAACCTTCCTTAACTCTTCAAAAAAATGTCAAAAAAGAAGACAACAGAATTTTTTTTTTTTTTTTGTCAACTCGTAATCAGTGGCATTCAATTCATTCATTCGTTATGTATACTTTTACTTTTTTTTTCTTAGCCCAAGTCCAAGTCCAAATCCAAGTCCAAATCCAAGTCCAAGCCCAAGTCCAAGTCCACCAACTCAAACCCTCGCCGTCCCTTTTTTTTTTTTATTTTTGGCCTTCTTTCTTTTTTTAAAAATAAATAGTTAACGGGCACAGCCCACCCTCACGCTCATGCTCATGTTCATGCTCATGTCCTCTCCATCTTCGTCCTCCTCGTCTTCGTCTTCATCAGATACCACAATCACAATTTCCTCCTCTTCCTGGCCTTGCTCCTCGTCTTTCCCTTTTTCAAGTTTCATTTCCTCTTTCACCTCGTTTTCCACTTTTTCATCTGCCTGTGCCTCTGTCTCTGCCGCTTCTTTTTTCACATCCCACGCCGGGTCAGCCACAACCTGTTCCTTGGCACTCCTTGGCCTTGTCCCGCTTGCACGGCTCTCAGTCCCTCGTTCACCCTTCACCTCGTGCTTCACCTCCTCCTCATCCTCATCCTCGTCATCGTCGTCCTCTGCGTATTTAACAGGCACACGCCGTGTTCTGGTCGGATGCGGCGGCCGTGCAATCAATACAGGCCGGGGTTGTTTAGGTCTCTTGTCATTCTTTGTCGTAGCAGCAGCAGCAGTAGTATTCGTAGCGCCTGGCCCAGACTTGGAGACCCGAGAACCGGCCTGTCGCGGCCTAGCCCGTGGCCTCGCGGCCCGGCTTTTTTTCCGGCTCGCCCCCGCTTTCCGCTTCACCGTGGCGCGCTGCTGCTGTCGCCGCGTGTCGGGTTCAGAGTCCGAGATGTCCACGACCTCTCCGTCCGACGACGACAGGTCCACGACCACCTCTTTGTCTTTGACCTCCTCGGCCGTTTGCGGTCGGCTGCTTATGCTTGTGCTCGCCTCTGGCTCTTCCGCTTCCGCTTCCGCTTTTGCCTCGTCCCGCTCGCCATCCACCGGCTCGTGGGTCGGCCTCTCTGTGGCGTCTGGCTCAGGCTCAGCCTCCATCGCAGCGGTCCCAGTCCCCAGCTTTGAATTACATTGCGCCTCGCTTTTCACCAGGAATGGAAGGATCTTGAGCACATTTCGCTTGTTTGCCAAAAACTCGGCCTCTTTATCATTACCGTCATTGTTGTAGTAATCGTCGTCGTCGTCATCGTCACTGTCCTCAAAATCCTTATCCTCATAGTCGTCGTAGCTCTCCTCGTCCTCGCTCAAGCTATCCTCGCTTTTCACTCGCCCCGAGCTCCACGCTTTGCTCCTTGTTTTGCGAGTATTGGTGAACGGCAGGATACTGTAAGAGCCATCAGTAACGTTGCTCCAGTTGATCGCCACGGTCTCGCTCTTGTACGCAGGAACTACCGTCATGGGCGCGATTTTGTTGGGATTGATGGATTCAACCTGAGGCGCTCCTGATTCGAGCACGCCGTGTTCTAGCTCAGCCGTAAAAGCGTTCGTGAGGTACTGCACGGGAGCGGTATGGTGGCGGCGCGACCTCTTCACATCTGGCAATGCAGACCCATCTGTTTGCTGCAAGTCGCTCACCGACGAGGTTTGCTCAGAGGAGGCGCGCTGCATGTATTGAGAGCGCGCCGTGGGGACCCTTTTCCGCTTGGTAGTGAGAATTGCATCTATCGCACTAGGTTCTTTGTATGTGTCGTCTAGATCCACTGAGCTTTCGCGCGACGAAATGACAATCACAGGCGACAAGTCCGCGTCAGATTCGACTTCAGAGCCAAGAAATAGATTAGTGTCGTCCTGCGGGGATGGCAGCTTATTTGGCGTGTATAGGGTATCCAATTGATCTGTTTGCCCTTTGTCGCTTTTGGGCGTTGAGGTTTGCGGCAGTGACAGCGCGCCAGGCTGGTTTTCTTGGTCTTGCAGGAGCGGTGGGGTGGACGGAGTGACAGTCGACTCCGTCTGCGCAATCGAGTCGTATTTCTCTTGTGAAAGGCCACCCGACGAAGGTGTGTCTACATTGTCGTGCTGTATAGCTTGTGCTTCGGCCGGTGCTACTGCACACTCTACATCTACCTCGCTCAAATCGGTCGTTTTGGCCTCAGGCACTGTTACTGCTTCACCATTTTGAGTGATCGACTGCACTACCTGCTCTACAACCAACCCGCTATCCGCACCGCTGCTGCTATGCACCTTTTGAAAGGCCTCGGCGCCTTCCCACAGTTTCTTCAGTACGTCGCCCAGCGCCCATTTCTGTTTAGAGTCTGGTTCAGAACCGGTCGTCGATATCGGTGGTGGCACCTCAATTTGCTTATTTTCGTTCTCAATATCATTCTCACCCTCCACGGGACTCCCTGAATCCTGCTTCGTGGCACCGTCCGCGCCACTGCCATTGTCAGCGCCCTTGTAATGAAAGTCTTCAAACGCCTTTGCGAGTGAGTTATCCACATCGACTCCATCCTCCACCGCAAACGGTGCCTCCATCTGCGTTGGCGCTGGCGCTTCTATATCTGCCTGTGCCGGCGGCGCAGGCGGAGGAGCCTTGTCGAGGAGAGAGCTGAGCAGCTGCTCCAGGCTCCGGGCCTCGGCGTAGTCGAGGTACGCCGTTATGGGGGCGTGAAACTGTGTGCCCCCAGCGTTAGCGGTTGCTGTAGGAGACGAAGAGGCGGGAATAGGTGCAGGCGGCGGTGGTGGTGTTTGTGCTCGCGGCGTCGGCATCGGGGTGTAACGCGTTTGTGGTCTGGTAGAAAGCGAGATTGGGAAAGAGTGGATGTTTCGCTCATGGGGCGAGTTACCAGATCCCCAGCCCAGCCACAAAGTGGAAGTTGGAAAGTGGCACATGTGCGGCTGGCGCTACGGAGTAGAAGAACAATGTTTGATATAAAACAAGGATGAAAAGGAACTGAAAAACATTATAATAAATAAGTCACTTTATATTTCGTATATGGATATCTCTCATCAAATCTTTTTTTTTTTCTTTTTTTTTTTACCAGCCTTCATGGTCTGGTTCAACATCAAGACGTAAATGAACAAAAAGTCAAAAAATCAAATGAAACTTTTTCTGTATTGTAGAGCGTGACGCAAATCGCGGGTTCCTGTGGCTTAAATGCCCATTCTGAGCCATTCCCACTTGTCCTCCTCTATAGTAGCGCCTCGGCCGCCTGCCATGGCCTTGGACGAGGTCCGTTTCTTGGGTGCGGCAGACACGGCTGGCGGAACGCGGATCTTGTATTCCTTAAACTGCTGCTGGTGCTGGGTGTACGCATTGCTGTTTGTGGTGGGCGCGCTCGCAGACGCGGTTCTGATGGGCGCAGGAGCGGCAGGCTTTTGTGCAAGCGGTGCAGGGGCAAGAGCGACAGGCCGTTTTGGCGCAATGGGGACGACATGCTTATAGTTTGCGCGGTGCAGGAGAGCGCTGGGACTGGCGCCGATGCTGGTGCTAGCGCTTGTGCCGGCCGAGTTGTTGGCAGCACCGCCGAGACTGGATCCGCCTTGCTTGCGCACAATAGGGATGGCGGCACTTGCGGTTGCGCCGTTGACGGCCATGCTCGACAGTTGCGCTCTTACGTGCTGCTGGCCACTCAGGTCAATGTTGAGGCTGTGGTGACGGCCGCCGTTGCTTCCACGGTTTCGCTTCTTGATGACGTCTGTCTTGAGCGAGAGCGGTCGCACCTCGCCATGCAGCTTTAGAAACAGGCCACATGCGTTGCAAAGAGGCTCGCCCGCTGGATTGCGGCGCCAGAGCGGCGTCGTTCGGGTATGGCAGTTTGTGCATTCAATGGGGCCATCAGGATTGTTGGAGTTGTTGTTGTTGTTATTGACACAGGTGTTGAAACTTGCGGATGGAGCTGTTGGCATGGAGGTTTTGCGTTCACGAGGTGGGAGGGCCTTGAAGGAGGCATTGCGAGTAGTGGAGCCAGGGAGAGACGCGGTGAATAGACGGCCAGGGTTAGAGGAGGATGATTTGAGGTGATTGTCCTTGGGGAGGCCATGTTGGAGGTATGTGGAGGCGTTGGTTTGAGAGACGGTTCTGGCCAGCTTGTTTCGACGGGCGACGAGGATTTCGGGCCCGCAGGACGTGGGAGAAGTCGAAGGCGAGCTGGGTACGGTGAAACTGCTTGTGGGGGAAAGCGTGGGGGTTGAATTTGCAGAGTTGTCATCGTCGTCGTCGTCGCCGCCAAACTCAAACTTGGCGGTGCCTGGCCCGGCAAAGAAGGGCAGTGGTTGGGCCAAGTTGTGTTGCAGGCTTTGTCTGCGCGAAATGTTTGTTGAGGAAGCACCCGAGGAGCCAATGTGGAACCCGTGGACTTGGCGAGGACCTGCCACGCCAGAATGGCTGTTGTGGTCGACTGAAATTTTGGTCAAACTACCGGAGGAGGAGTTTGGAGTTGCGGGTCTAAACCTGTTCATGACATGCGAGCGGCCAAACGAGGAGTTTTGTCTGACAGGGGCCTGGGAGACATGGCTCTGCATCTGGCTGTGGTGGTCATCAAAGGACTGAGGTGAGTTTGAGTTTAGAAAGGAAAAGTCTGGGCTTGCAAAGGTTGCGTCTACGAGTCCGCCTAGGCCCTCGAAGGCCAACGGGTCGAGGGAGAACTCAAAGCTGGTTTTATCTGGGTCAGAGTATTCCTGCTTTGAAGGGCTCTCGACCATGGAAGAAGGAGTGGGCACGCCCACAGCAGTGGCAGGCAAGTGCTGGTCCAAGTTGTACTCTACAATGTCATTAATACTGTTTTCATCCGGCGAGAGCAACCCCGAGTTTGCTGAAGCTGATGATTGAGCGGAGATCATGGGGCTGAATGCGGCCATTCGTTTCTTGTTGGAGGAAGCGCCGGCATTGTTGTTGTTGTTGTTGTTGTTGTTGAGAAGGGAGGTATAAAAGTCGTCCTGGTGGGGGTTTGCCAAGGGCGAGAGTTCGTCGTTGGATTCAGGACTGGTGTCGGTGGGGGTGGGCATGACTAGAGCATCAAAGGTGTGGTGGCTACTAGAAGCGGCCGTGTTTTCTAGCGAGGTATCATAAATGTCATTATTGGGTTTGTGAGATGAAAAGTGTGAGTAGCGCCAGCTAAGGTTTTGCGCACGGTCCTGGCGCTGGAGGGTGTGTTTTGCCTGGTGGAGAAGGTCTTGGAGGGAGTCCATGTCGGCAAAGAGGGAGTCTGAGGGACCAATTTCAGGGTTTGCGGAGATGAAGTCCGGGTTGAAGGACTGGTCTAGAAAGGCGGAAGCGAGATCATCGCCAAACAAGGGCATTGAGGCGGAAACATGGGCGGAGGAGGGAGCGAGGTGGCTGAAGGAGAGGTCGGCCATTGGGTGTTTTGGCGGGGTTGAGCTGTCCATGGCTGAGATGGAGAGACGAGGTGAAGAAAGGGAAAGGGACTGGTGAGAGAAGAAGAAGAAGAAGAAGAAGAAGAAGAAGAAAGAGAAGGAAGGGGAAGAAAAGCGAGAGAAACCGGGAATATATTAGTATTTCTGCCGAATATATACATGGAGTGGTTTTGTTATTTTTTTTTTTTTCTAGTATTTTTCTATATAGACTTTTTTTATTTTTTATTTTTTTTTTATTTTTTATTTTTTTATACTTTTTCTGTGAATTACTCACAGCCAAATGGAGAAAAGAAGCCAAAAATCATGTGTGTGGGGATGTTGCACATACCATTGTACTGCTATGGGAGTACATGAGTGGTGACTAACGCATGGCACAGAGTGTTAGCTAATGGCTGTGTCAGCACTGAGGAGAGACTGTGGCTAGTGCTCGTGTTAGTCATGTCTTTGTCAGCAAACGGAGTGACGAACATTTGACTGTGTAGCTGTTGTACACAGTACTAGTGCTAGTACTAGCGTAGTAGCTGTACGTACTTGGATCATTACCTTTTTTTTTTTTCTGGATGATCGATTCACTGCCTGGGATATACTTGGGTCCATTGATATATATTGACAGCTGGTGCAATTACTTTGCTCTTTCTCTTCATGTCATGATATTAATATAATTACTAGTAGTAGTAGTTGTTTTCTGGAATGCTAATGTTTTTTTTTTTTTCGTCTAGCGTCGTTCTTTTGAAAAATTTTATTTCTCGTCTCTTGTCTGTGTATGTCTGTGTGATGTGTGTGCACACGTGCGGTCTATCACCGCCCGGCCGCCGATGTCGGCGTGAAAAAAAAAAAAAACTTTTCACTTGTCTAATAGCGCTAGTTCAGTTGTTGTTTGTTTGCTGTGCGTTGGATACTATCCGTTGGCAGCCAATCCCAAAAAGCACGTGAGTTGACTGGGCTGCCTTCCTGACTGCCTGCCTGTCTGCCGTTATGGATCCATCGATGCGCATTCATTAATTTCTGTCATGTGTTTTTTTTCTTAAATTTGGCTGTTTCATATGAATGGCAATTGATGGCACAGCGTTGGTTTGTCGCGTGCGAATATTGATTCGGCTTAGTCTTTTGCTCCAGACGCACGTGCATGCATGGAGATGCAAGAATCAATGTATGCTGTACATGTACCCATGTACTCCATGCTGCAGTGCGGCTATCGATAAACGATAATGATGGCCACACTTGGCATGGTAACGATAAAAAAATAAAATATATTCATTTACCTGGATTAAGGTCGACTTGTGCCATGGATTAGGGACAAATCACTTGACAAGCGACTTGCATCACGTGAAATTACTATAACACTTTGGATAGTATCCATGGCTGCTTAAATTTACACCAGTCAACTGGTTACTAGTACTATTGTGATCTACACACACAGTATGAATTCTATACGGTCAACTGGTGAAAAAAAAAAAGTGAAAAATTACATAATATTCAGTGAAAAATTTGTGAGAATTCAAAAAATGAAAAGTTTTCTCATTGATCAAAGGCATCCGAGTAGTACTGGTGGCTTGACGTCATGGGGTACAGGGCAGCCAGTTAACGTGTACGTACGCGTATTTAACATATATATTCGCCACATCACGTGATAAACACACTCAGAACTCAAAGAGCACAGCTGAGCACTAGCAACAACATTTGAATAGACATAGGTATTGGCCAGTTGTTTACTACTATGGACGTGAAGGTGAAGCAGGTGAAGCGTGCACTAGAGTGATCTTCTCTGAAAAACTAATTTGAGCACTTGAGTGTTCGAAAGATTCAAGGTCAAGTTGATCGATCTGTCATTTTTGAAAAAAATAAAAATAAAAAATAAAAAAATAAAAATAAAAATAAAAATAATCCCAATATATATTATTACATACACGCAACACCAGTTGGTATCACCCGCAAAAATGCCAAACATGCACTGATCATTGATATCAAACGAATACGTCCCTAGTTAACTATAGCTAAGCTACATAAGCTTCTTCCCCTAAATTCCCCTTTGCGTACATAACATCAACAGTTAAACCTCAGTGCATGCTTCAATTAATTAATGAATTTCCCCCCCCCGTTTATTCTCAACTAGGCCTAGTATACTGTAATCGAGCGCCGGTCGTTGGAGTTCCGGATATTTCCTCAACCGCTCCACCTCCCACGTACGTTGTCCAAAGAGTCCATACATGACAATAGTACATGAACAGAATGGGCAGATCCCTAGTAGCTAGTATATACAATTTATAATATCAAGAGTCTAGGTACTAACTACGAGTAGTTTATATACACAACAAGCATTTGAAGGGAACTTTTCAATCAAAGCAGCTGAACAAGACAATTGAGTAGGTACTCATGTAGACCAAGCACACATAACAAGTGCTTCATCTGATCAGCTTGCTGCTGCAGCTGTCACACCAGATTCAATGTACAGCAACTCAAGTCCACAAACAAGAGAACTACAGATATCAGCCTTGCTGCTGACAGCCTTGCTGCTGCTGCTGCTGCTCCTGCTCCAACTCCAACTCCAAACGAAGCGCCCGGATGTCTGCAGGCCTCGTACGGCAGCAGCCCCCAATCAGCCGCGCCCCCAGGTCTCTCCACACCCGAGCGCCCTCTGCAAGCGTCCCCGGCAGCGGCGCCGTCTCATGCTCGCCACCCTGCTGCTGCTGCGCGCGTTTGGGAGGCGCGTGCCACACCTTCGTGACCCCGTCGTAGACCTCGCCGCTGTTGGGGTAGACGATCAGCGGGAACGCTGCTGCTGCTGCAGTGGCGGCGGCTTTCCCGGCATGGCCACTGCTGCTGCTGCTGCGGCGGTTTTGGGCAAACCAGCGGTGCAGAAACTCGAGCGTGCGCGCACACTCGGCGAGCGGAAGACAGTTCGCGCCCACGCTCGTCACGCCGCCCGGCAGCGCGCCCAGCACGCGGGCGTCGTCCAGCCGCGTCCCGTCCGCCAGGCACGCATAGTTGGCCGTGTCCACCGAGAACGCCATCCACGACTCCGGAACCGCCTGGCCCTCCGGCGGGCTCTGCGCAAGCTCGTCGATCAGCGCAAACAGCACCTGCACCTCGACCACGTTCGGAATCGTCTCGAACGCAAGAACGTCCGGCCGCGCCCGCAAAAGCGCCGCCAGCCGCGGCTTGTGGAACCCGTACAGCACCTGCCACGCGGCCTCGCCCGCCCCCAGCCCGTACTGCCCCGTGTACTCCTGGCCCTGCGCCAGGTACGCGCCGTAGGGGCCGACGCTCGCCGCCACCAGCGGTCGTGCCCGCTCTTTTCGTCCCTCGGTCTTGGCCGCGGCCGTCCAGCTGGCCCAGAACTGGTCGCGGGCCTCCACTGCGATCTGCACGCTCTTCTCGATCAGCTGCGCCGCCCTGGCCTCGAGCTGGGCGTCGTCGTCGCGGCCCCCGGCCCCGGCCTGGGCCCGCAGGTACGCGACGAGGCCCGGGATGCTGGCCTGGTACGACGCGGTGGTGACCACGTCGGCGCCGGCCTCCAGGTACTCGCGGTGGACGTCGCGGAGCACGTCCGGGTTGGACGCCACGAGCTCGGCGGACCACAGCGACGACTCGCCGACGGGGATGCCGCGCGTGTCGAGCTCGGACCCGAGCCCGCCGTCCAGCACGACGAAAGGCTGTGATGCGAGGATGTTGTTCATTGAAAAAGGGTGTTCAGTGTATTGGCAGTCTTTGTGCTGTGAGCTGAGTTTGGCACTGTGAGGTACCGTTGATGAAAAAAAAAAAAATTAAAAAAGGGTTTAACAATTGATTTGGCTGAATAACGGCCCGTTCCAACCTAGGCTAAGAAAAAAAGACAATAACGTTGGTTTTAAAGTTTTTTTTCAAGTCTCTTAATTTTTTGTTCACCTCGCTAGCTAGCAGCCTGGTATAAGAATGCCAGGTGGACTTGGTCGCTGCTCCTCTCTGATCCCACACAGAAAGGGCCTTGGACAAGAAAAACTGAAAACGTTTTTCGATTCACTTTTCACGTCATGGCCACGTCCATTCATTGGCCACACTCGCGGTCAGCCGCACATCCCGCGCAGCGATAGCGCTGGCTGGCTATTGACGGTTCTGAGTTGACAGCCGGCGCACTTACGTAGCGAACACTTGAGTATCAATAATGAAAATAGAAAACAGGCAGGGTCTGCTAGCTATGTGCAACCGACGGAACCTGACCATGTTCCCCGTGGCTTGGCAGCCAAAAAAAGGGCTTGGCTATAAATGGACCCTCGTTCCGTTGCAAGTCTATAGTAAAGCACATGCAAAACAAGGCCCGACCATTTAACTTCGCTCTTAACCTCAATCACAATTGACTCTTAACGTTCTTGCAATTCTGTTACTTTTCCATACAATGCACAACATATATACACTAGGTCTCTCTCTACTCGTCGTCAGACACCTCGTCCACCTCCACAACGAGCGCGCCGCTCGGCCACACGCTTTTCTCGTCGCTGACCGCCGTGGCGTCGGCCGGAACCACGCGCCGCGGCATCGCAGACGCCAGCTGGAACCCGTACTCGTGGGTATACCCCTGCGGCGGCGCGGTCGGCGTCTTCTCGGGATCCGTGCCCAGTAGATCGTAGCACTCCACGTAGGCGTAAATGTCCTCCAGGGTCTGGCTAGCGGCAAAGTTGTGGATCAGGCGGTGGCCAGACAGAAGGCGGATGCTGACGCGCGCCGTCTTCTCGGTCGCTCCAGCACCACCCGCCGCCGCTGCTGCTTGTCGGGCAAGCTCGCCAGCACGCCACAGCTTCCACTCGTGCCGGGTCTGTGCAAGAGCTGCTTTAGCTTGCTTCAGCCGTTCACTTTCCAGCGCTGCCTTTTCGGCCTCCGCCTGCGCGGTCAGCGCTTCCTTTTCGACGCGCGCAGACTCCTGCTGCGCCTGTTTTTCTCGTTCGCGGTCGGCCGCAAGCGACCGCTCGTAGGCGGCGTTCTGCTCGTCCCGCAGAACCCGCTCGGCCTCGCGCTCCTGCCGGTCCAGCACCAGCGCCATCCGTTCCGGGTGGTGCTTCTCAACCTGCGCGCGCAGCGCGTCCACGAACTGGGCCGGGTCGGTCTCCCCTGTAATATAGGCCAGCGCTTTCATGCTCACGGCAAAACTGGTCCGTGACCGCGGCGCCGGCGCCACCAGCACCGTCGTGGGAAACTGGCGCACCCGGAGGCTCTGTGCAACGGCACGGCCCTCGTCAGTCATGCTGCCCAGCCACACCAGCAGGTCTTGCTGGCCCAGAAACTCAACGACGCGGGCGTCCGTCAGCACCTGCCGGTTGAACGCCTCGTCCTCGGCCGTGTCGCCCTCCAGCACAACAGCAAGGTACTTGAACTCCTTTCGGGCCTGGTCAAAGGCAGCAGAAAACCCGCCCTTGAACAGCTTTAGACCGGTTTCGCCATACGTCTCTTCAAACCTCTCAACGGCTGATCTCGCCGGTGGTGGCGGCGGCCCCGCCGGAGCAGCCGGAAACCCAAAGATACGGGGAAACAGGCGCGCAAGCAGCATGTAAAGGCCTGTGACTGCTTTATAGCCTACCGTGAACGGTAATGAGAAAATGTACTGTAATATTGACAAGCCTGTCGGCGGGTTAGCATCGAAAACCCGGCGGGGCACCGGCACCAATTCCGTCTCGTCAACGTCCTCGGAGTCCGAACTCGAGTCCTGTGGGATCTGGGGCTGGTCTGCTACCTGCGCTCGGGCCGCCGAATCCTCGAAATGCAGGCTAATCGCCATCTACTTTGTTAGCCGGGTCCTCTTTTGCATCCAACAAAGGCTGAGAGCCATACCTCGAGGTTCCAGGCGGCGGACCTTAGCAGCATGAGAGGTCGCGTGGGGTCGCCTTCCCAGCTGATGATGTCGACAAACTGCTGGTACTTGAGCCGCTGGTCTGGGTCCAGATCATCTATGGCTGACATTGTGGTGCGCGTGTGTGCTAAGGTCAATCAATAAGCCGAGTCTTGCTCAAGGTGGGTGGGAGTGGGCTGAGTTACCCGGGGTATGCGATTAGTGTATGCGCCTTGTGCCTGTATCCGGTATTCCCTTGCTCATTGAAGCCTTTGGCTCATTGAATTCATATTTCAAACGATCCATGTTCAATATCTCGCAGAATTTTAGCTGGTCTTGTGCCTTGATGATGCGTGAATGAATTTATTGTAGTGTCAAGCCTTCAACTGGCCTTTGCTGAGACGTAAAGCTTATGCACTCGTTGAGGGTCTTGCCTTGTAAACTTCTTCCATCTCACTTGGAAAACCCTCTACCTTCAGAGTTTCCTATACCAGCTCATTATCATTTTTCATTTCCATAGCTAGCTTCCTCTCTAGACGTCATGCCGTTTCCATCGCCAAGCGTGCAAAGTCGTCGCTGTTCACTCATATCACGTCCATGCACAGCCGCACCACACGTGCTTCCTGACAATCGACGCAACCCCAAAGCGCCGAGATGAGCAACAATAACTCCGAAGCGCTCCACGAGCCGTTTCATTGCAGTGCAAAATAGTTGCTTGGTGAACTGTGTGGCTTGACAAGATGCAAACTGAGTAACTTGAACACAAAGGCCCTTCTCTTTTTTTTTTCTTTCCCCCCCTTTTTCACAGTGAATCTGCACAACTTACTTGATTTATATACCGGTCGCTGTGTTGAATACATAGCAAGTCGCCATGTTCAAGCCCTCTAAACGTCATGTAGTCCTCGCGGCTTGTTTCCTCACTTGTAAGTATTCTGCCTGTTAAAGGTCGCAGATCAGAGCCTAACATTGTAGCGCTGGGTTGCGGCACCATCTATGTCTACTCCGCATATTCCACCCAGCTCGCAGACCGGCTCGGCCTCACCGCCACTCAGTCGTCCACCATCGGCATGATGGGAACGCTCGGTGTCTCGCTACTCGGAACTATCGCAGGAGTCATGACCGACCACTTTGGCCCAACCGTGCCCATCCTGCTCGGGGCCACGGGCCTGCTCGCTGGGTACCTCACCCTCTACTGGTGCTACGTCAATGTGGTTCATAACATCCCGCTGCTTGCAGTGGCGACGGCGCTCGCCGGCTTTGGTAGCACGCTGGCCTACAGCGCGTGTATAAAAACCGCAGCGATGAATGTGCCTCCGGCAGCCAGAGGAACCGCGGTATCATTTCCCCTGGCGGCGTTTGGGCTTAGTGCGTTTGTGTTTTCGGCAATGAGCACTGTGGCGTTTCAGGGCAATACTGCCGGCTTCCTGGCCATGCTGGGTATCGTCACCGCCAGTTTGTGCGTGGTCAACACCCCATGGGTCAAGTTCCCAAATAAATCGAATACCTCAGTGCGCAGGGGCTCCAAGAATGAGGAGGATGTAACGGTAGAACCTGGTAGCCCTCTCAGTCGTTCAGAAAGCCAGGCAACACTTAGCGTGCCAAGCTACGGCACAACGCGGCCTAGTACCAACTCGCATTCTGCCCGTCACCAGCACTCAATTTCAACACTAGTCAATCCGCTTTCCAGTCCGGGTTCTAGTAGCTCACCAACTCACGCCGCCGCCCCGTCCTGGCCCGACATCGATGATGAGACCCCGCTCTCCCCCAACCCCGTTGACCATGTCCACCATGAAGAACACCATAGCTTCACTGCCGTTGAAATGCTCAACATGCCCCAGTTCTATGCCCAGTTCGCTGTGCTAGGCCTTCTCGCCGGCGTCGGTCAAATGTACATTTACTGTGTAGGCTATATTGTCCGCGCTCTGATTGTCGCATCTTCATCGACTGGCTCTGCGCCCGACTCAATTCAGCGACTCCAGTCTTTACAGGTTGCTCTCATCTCGCTTTTTTCCTTTGCAGGTCGACTGCTGTCTGGCTCAATCTCTGACATCCTGTACACGCGCCTGCACTTGCAACGACTCTGGATGGTGGCTTTGTCTACCTTCATCATGATGTGCGCACACCTGTCCCTCATTGGAACCATCACCAATGCGTCACATCTATGGCTCGTCTCGTCCGTAATAGGCATCGCCTACGGCCTTGGATTTGGGGTCTACCCCACAATTGTCTGCGACACTTTTGGAATTGCGCACTTGAGCAAAAACTGGGGGTTTGTGGCCATGAGCCCAGTATTCTCCATTTACCTCTTTAATCTCTTGTTTGGCACTGTCTATGACCGCAACTCGATCAAGATCGGCCCGGCTCACGATCACTTGGTTCACGCTAATGCTACTGTCTGCTTGAAAGGTACTCAGTGCTATGCCGAAGCCTTTCAAGTTACATCCTTGGTCTCTTTCTTGACTTTGCTTCTTGTGTGCTGGATGATTTATACCCGCAAGCACACGCCTACAAACTCCAAGTACCAGGAAAATGCTGCTCCTCTCTTAGACAACGACGACATCCGTAACTAATTTCTTATATTTATTTATTTATTTTTCATTGCCCTTCTTTGACACTTAGGAGGATCGACGGACAGGCGAGTTTGAGCGAGAGCGAGAATGAGAACGACGTTCATTAGAGCGATCTCTGTGTGAGTTGCGTGGGCCTCTACTGCCCACTACGTCTCCAAATCTGTCTCTGCTGTCTCTGTGCTCCGTGCTGCTTCTACGACTGTTATCGCGATAACTGTCTCTATGCTCATCGCGTCTTCTATCATTGCGGCCGAAATTTTGACCTCCTCTGTGACCTCTTCCATCGTTACCGAAACGTCCTCCATCTCTTTGAAACCCACGGCCCCTATGGAAGTCATTGCGTCCATTGAAATTTCGAAAATCTCTGCCTCCGCCGCGATATTCGCCAAAAGGTCTAGGAGGTTTTCGATAAACAATTCCCTGAGAATTAACGGAGCTCACAAACAGTCCAAATTTCTTACTTCAAGCTGAAAGTCAATTTCTGCATTGTTGACAACGTTGATATGCCCAACATCTTGCAGTATTCCTTTTGCTTCTTCTTCATTCTCGACATCAATATATCTACAAGTTAGCATCCACGACTTTTTATTTCAGGACATACCCTGTTCCATCTCCGCGAGAAGATACGTCACAAAAGACCACTTTCTTATCGTGGCCTCGAAAGTGGTCTTTCAATTCCTGGAGCCATTAGTCAACGGTAAACGGATCTCGTTCATAGTCAAACCTGCCAACTGATGTCGGACGGTAAGTTGGAAAACGTGATTCGGTGTAAGGCAACGTCGGCCTCATTTTCCTGCTTTCTCCAATCGCGACGGGGTCTTGCATGGTCTACCGTTAAGATTTCCCCCAGGAAGTCACTTCTATCTTAACCCCAATTAGCAAACATAATTCTCGCCTGTATTATCGTACCCAGTTCTACCTAGTTAGCACGCATCATTTCGAATTGCAAGAACTTACTATCCATTGCCTTTTGCGCATCATCTGAATTCTTGTACTCTACGAAACACTGCAGAAATAGGTTAGAGTCATGCTATAAGACTGTATCCGCACATACGAAGCCATTCATAAGCTTAATGTCGACGACATCCCCGTACATTGAGAACAGATCCGAAACGTCACTTCGGTTCGCTAAACAGTTAGCATATTGTGAACGACTTAACTCTGCGGTAGTATACCCCTTGGGTTCATAGGGCTCACGAAAAGTCTGGTTAGCTGTTCTGTCATGGTGAAACTTAGTAGAATGTATTCAAGTCAATGATAGCCTCTTAATTTAATTTCGCAAACTAAAGAAATTGAGATTATTGAAAAGTAAAAGAGGAAACGAGGCTATTTCTATATTTCTATATTTTATCTGTGCAACTTTTTCTCTGTCACTGTTCCACAACACGAGCAACGATATCGCCACCTCCTCATCTGACCGTCACTCGTTCAAGGCTTCTGTTGTGGTCTGTGAGTCCATTCAACGTCGCTTCGTTGTTCTGCCATCGCCGTTCTGCCGTTGCCAGTGACCTCAACGTCTGGTTCCACTACTTCATGTGCGCGAAGTATGAGCGAGTGTAAAATCAAGCTTACGTGAAAAAAATTTTAAAACCAACACTATGTCCCAGCACTCAAATTTCACTTTTCAGCACTGATCCAGCGATCCAGCCCATGCTTCTCCCCTTCTCAGCTCATTGCCGACTGAGACCCTTACAGACTCTTTTCCAATCCAGCATACGAACCTTCACAATGTCGTCATCAAGGCACACCGATGCTCATAGGACTCCAGCGTTCCTCCCTCCCGTGAACCGATCCATGAAAACCTTAGATAAAACGTTCTTCGTCAAGGAAGTCCCCTTGGTCGTGGCTAAACTAGGCAATCCGGCATTCATTGCAAAATTTGCAAGAGCCCACCAGCAATATATTTTGCAGCAACCTGGCCTCGGCCATGTCGTTTTTCTGGGCGAAAAACCCAACGGTACGGTCAGCAGCAGCGCACAGACAGGTGAGAAGGGTATTTTGCTAAGCGAACGGTACAACGATGCGGAGACTGCCAAGGAGGAATTGAAAGAACCCTTCAAGGAAATTTTGGAGCAAACTACGATCGATTTTCTTCCTTACAACCTAAAGCTGACTTACGATTACTGGAAAAGCGAAGAGATCTTAGCAGCAGTCCTCCCGGAAGAGTTACTGGGCGAAATTCCATGTGGATTCACAATAGTTGGGCATATTGCACACCTAAATATTCGTGATCAGTATCTTCCGTATAAGGAGATGATTGGACAAGTTGTGCTCGACAAGAACCCACGCATTAGAACTGTAGTCAACAAGCTCGATTCTATTGACACCGTCTTTCGCACATTTGAAATGGAAGTTCTTGCGGGTGAGCGTGATTTCATGGTTGAGCAGAGCGAATCAAACTGCCGATTCAGGTTCGATTTCTCAAAGGTCTATTGGAACTCACGCCTACATACAGAACACGACCGTCTCATTTCAAAGTTCAAGAAAGGAGAGGCTGTGTGCGACGCCTTTGCGGGTGTTGGTCCCTTTGCTGTCCCTGCCGGAAAGAATAATGTCGTTTGTTTCGCCAGCGACCTAAATCCAGAGTCTCACAAGTACCTAGTTGAGAACGTGAAGCTCAACAAGGTAGACAACTTTGTCAAGCCTTACTGTGAAGATGCACGTACGTTTATCAAAGATGCAGTGACTTACTTGTTGGACTTCCAGGCTGAGAATCCAACGCTCGCTTTGCCGATAAAAGGTCGCGTCTCGCGGTCGAAACCCCAGCCAGCACCAGAACCCTTGGTCGTACCCAAGTACTATAGCCATTATGTTATGAACCTTCCCGATAGTGCTACGGATTTCCTCGACAGCTTTATCGGTTTGTACCACGATGCTGGTCTTCGTGCAAAGATTTTTGGCAGCGAAGACCCAGCCGCCGTCAAACTCCCCTTGATCCATGTCCATTGTTTCCACAAACACGAGCCGCACCAACCAGAACCATCTGATGAAGTTGTATTTGAGAACTTAAGAGAGCGCGTGAGTGGGAAGCTGAATCATGATATGCCTTTGGAAAAGCTCTCGTTTCATAATGTGAGAAAAGTGGCCCCGACAAAGACAATGTACTGTATCACCTTTGAGCTTCCTTTGGAGGTTGCCTTAGCGTGATACTGAAAATCATTGAAATGTCTTTATGCAATGTTATAACGGGGAAATTGTTGGCCACCTTCTCATCTTGGACTGTGGTACTATGAGCAATGAATGAAAAATAATATGGAATCAGTAGCATTGATGAGTTCTTTATATAACTACTGTAACAATAATAAATTATAGTGAGATTCTCGTTATTCTCAGCACATACTCTCCAAGGAGTTTGAGTTCGCTAGTGGCACTGGTGGCTTAAATGGCCTACTCGATGATATTCTCCCTTGAATCAGGCTTACAGGACCCTTCAACTGTTCCTTACAACACCAATTTTGTATGGTTAACGTTTGACTTACATACAGAGTACACAGATATCTCTTCTCGTCCACTGTGCATCTGCTGCTATATATCATCTCAGCATCCATACACCAAATGCGTGCTGGAGTTGCATGTACTATGGGTAGCATACAATGTATGTGTAATATTAGCTACACGTGTACAACGCAAGTTAAATCTCTTGAACGGCGCTGATCACTCTTTGAATCATGATATCACATTGCAACGGCCCAGTGCCGATGGAGAGTGTTGATCGCACGTTTAAATAGTCTGAAACTTGCGTCCTCGCATGAGCACATCTGTCGAGATCTTCTAGAACGCACTTTCTAGCTGGTAGTATCAAATTCAAACATTATTACTTATATCTGTTATATGTGTATATCCAAAGTACTATCGTTCTTATACTCCTTAGACGTGAGTAGCCAGCTAAGATCTACCAGTTGTTAAGACTTGAAACATCGGCCCCTGATGTGTGGTCTAAATATAAGCTAGCCTTTGTTCATCGCTATTATAATTTGACGACCCTGAATGATATCGGCATGATCACCATATCACTATCGTTGAAATCTCAAATTCCGTATGCTCCAAATATGTGTATATTTTAGTCATGTCAACTGGTATTTTGTGAGTATCATCACCAATGGCATAGATCTAGAAGCTGGCGCTCATAACGGTTACCCTCTAAGGACCCCCCACCCATCCCCTCAGACCTGCTGGCATGTGAAATTCCAACATTGAATGTCCAATGCAGTATCAGTGGGCATACATCAATACTAGTATCAACATTTGAATTTATATATTATAATGGGCACACTGTGTATGCTATAGTGGGCATATCGATCAGTGGGTACATGGATCAAGCATGTATGCGCATATGCACGCGCGTACTAGCCAACTGCGGTGAAACTTGCTGTGCTAGCGCTGGCCAATGATACCAACGGCCCCAGTGGGTCACGCTAGCTACATAGAATTGAAAGTTTGTCTCTCTCAACTTTAACCACCAGCTGCCGACTCACCTATATAGCTCAAGGTGCGCTTGATGTGAGAGCACTTGGCTTGAAGGCTCTTTATAACAGCGTCGCACCTCCAAGGGCCTGATCGATCGATTGGGAGCTCGGCAAGAAGATTTGGTGGACGTCCACCACAGTTACAAGTTGCTTGAAAGCAGACAGGTGCATGTATTCAGATTTGAGCCCTAGTGGAATGTATTGTTCAGCACATACTGTATGCGCGCGTTATATACACTGGCAGCCATCGGCTCCGGATTAAATCATCGGCACCGTGATCCTCAACCCGACCGATGTGTACCCCTAAAATCTCTCTGCTACCTATTTAGCGAACAATCCGCTTGTCTCTTTCTTCTCAATTCACACAATACCTCTCTCCTAGAAACTTCTCTCACGCACTGTATCCGCCATGGCAGATATCGAGGTCCAAACTCTCCCCCCGCCTTATGACCCTGCCCGCTTGCCCCGGTTTACCCAAATCGACCACTCCCACAGCATCTCCAGCATCCTTCTACAGCCTGTCATAGTGGTGCGCCGCCAGAAAAATCGCAACAAGCTCGGTCTCCTCAAACCCACTAATTATCATATCTCCGACACACATGGCAACTTTCTGGGCACCCTGGAGGAAGAAGAGTCCGACCTTCCCAAATTCCTACTTCAAAATGGGTCCGGACGCAAGTCGTTTAACGTGGTAGTGCGAGACAAAGAGCGCAGTGTTGTGGCGCGAATCCGGCGAGATTACAGTGTGTTCAAGAACGAGACCAAGATTTTCGTGCCGTCGAAAACTCGGAAAGGGTACAGCAAGCTGCTGGGCCTTTGCACTCAGGAATGGAATGCGTCTAGGGACCGATACATTTTGTCACTGAACAGGGGGCACGAGACATTTGAGAAGTTTGGAACGGCAGACGCGCACCTCAATAGTTTTACACTTGAAATCCGAGATACAAGCTCTAGGCTGATTGGTTTGCTGGACCGAAACTGGGTGGGGTTGGCAAAGAAAAAGAATATTGATCGCGGCACGTACTTGCTGAAAATGGAGGGTGGCAATTTCCTACAAGAACTGGTTTCATCGGAGGTCATTTCCTCCGAGAGTTTGACCTTGGACCAGCGGGCTATTCTTCTGGGGATGATAATAAGCTTAGATTTCGATTTCTTTACAGGGATCAATAAAGGACGAGGCGCGCATGTCCTCCAGGGCTAAATATGGTTTCCAGAATGGACTTGGCAGATGCAATCAAGGGTACTCTGGTTTTTCATTACTTCAAATCTGTTTCAAACGCATTCAATCATAGAACCCTCCAAAACACCGTCATTTTGTCCAATCCAACTTTTTTTTTTTTTGCTATTCTTATTGTTAACTTGTTTTCATCCTTCTTATATACATGTATCAACTGTACACTTTTAATATTACGTCAGACGCTGAACAGCTATTCGCAAATACACTCCACTTATTCACCTCTACGAGAACTTGCCCCTTTCCTAATTTTATACAGCTCTCCTTTTCAATTTTTGTGTCATTTACTGTAGCAGAGAGTCTAGCATTTTTTTCAAGCGGATATCCACTATCAACGAGTCATGAATAGAAGATACATTTAGGAAAACTGCGACGACAGACAGAAGAGGGGAACATACCCAATGCTTAAAACCACAACTCCATGGCCTGGCGGGTTGCTTCGAGCCCTTCTGTTCCACAATTGTCGCGTTACTCATAGTAAACTGATTCTTTTGTTATTAATTGTAATTCGCATATACTGGAAATGGGTAATCTTATATATCCTGCCTCATTATTTTTGTTGGCTACATATCCAGTAAATGCAACTTAATGTGTGTGACGTTTTGAAGAAACATAGAAGCCAACTGTTATATGTTTTATTTTTGCTGAGCGAGTGTAGTTTGCACTAAAGAAAAAAAGATACAATCGCACCGCAGTGGATGTTTTTGTTCAAGGAATAAAGAGATTCGATCGTAGTCATGTCCAGCAGAGTTTGATAAATTGTCTGTATCGTTTTCAGCCCAATACAGTAGAACTTGTACTGATAGGTTGATTAATTGATCTGTTTATTGTCCTGTCTAAATGATACTACTAGAGGTTCAATAACTATATAGACACAACGTAAGACGTTGATCAGTACTTGTCTGATATAGACATGCTCTACTATGATCCAACTTGAAGGGATTGTTAGTCCAAGTGTTGTGATGGCGTTAGTTTAGGCCCTGAGTGCTTGCAATATTTTAGACATCAGCACAAAAGGGGCACCCATTTCATACGATCCAATTGACATCTTCATTATCCATGACCTTCCAAGCAAAGAGATTTCAGAAAGAACAAAAAATATATCGATTTTTCATATTTGCGGTTTATAAATGATGTAAATATTAAACGGATAAAAGTATCAGTAGTCTATAGGTAATAATGGATACAATTGACAGGCTCAATCAATTGATTGACAGTCTCACGCATAAACTCAAACAATTATGAGCATATGTACATTATCCATATCAATAAGCCTAAAAATTGTTTTTCAGAAAATTGGTTGTATAGTGTAGTGGTCATCACATCGGATTTTGATTTATAAACAGTTGATTTCCGGGGACCCCAGTTCGATCCCGGGTACGACCTCAACCAAAGTAACTTTTTAAAGCTCTATTTTCTCTTATATAGAGAAGCGCAATCTTTTTGATGAATGGACTATTTATGTGTTTTTGAAAGTAGCCATTAAATAGGAAGTAACGGAAAGGTAGTGGCTTTGAAAAATTATTGTTCATGCTTTTTAAATTCGGTTATGGAGAATAATTTTCATGTCTATATTCCATGTTAAGCATTGATACTATAAAATTGATGATAGTGGAAGATCGTTTATAAGTCTTATCTCCTACTCAAATGTTAATTAGACATATAACAAGAATAATAATAGTTATATTATATCTTTACGTGCGAAGTACATGTTGAGCTTTACCATAGTTTGGCGTTGTGATAGAGAGTACTAGCGCACAGCTCTATGTAAAATTAATTTTCATATTCTGCGTTATATAAGGATATAAGTGACTGAGATCATACTATAATAATAATAGATCACACACATTTGCGTATTGGATGCGTGTGTTGCAATAATCAAAGAGAGCACACTTGGCTGAGCGAATTCCGTGTATTCCAACACCAGTGATCCTAGACTGAGTAACCGTTGGCTTGGAATTTCATGACGAGGGAACAGCAGTCCAACTTTGTATTAGGTTGTTAGTGAACTGAAGGTTCTGGTACATCAGCAGTGTTATCAATCACTTTCAAACCATTGATGGATATGTTGCCAGGTTTTGGTATACAAGACTCGACTGGTATCTTGAACTCGTCAAAGTGGGGGCGACTCTAGTTTCTCAAACGCTTGCTTAGGCGCGTGTAAGGAACTAATTGAAGCTTTTTATTGATCCATAGTTTGAAACTCTACATGCTCTCTCTCTTGAAGTACTACGGATTTGGTTTTCAAACGGTCGCTTTCGCCCATTTCAAATACTTACTACGTTGCCTGCCTGAGGAAATTCCCACCCTTGGAGTGGTACATGCCCCACTGCAATCCACTCTGCACCCGCCGCCAGCACCACAAGTTTTTCTACAGCGAGCCCCCGACTGCAGTGGAATTCATATCCGAGCTGCCTCTCCATGTAATCTGTACAGCCAGAATGAGGGCCAAAGTACGACTGCCACGCTGTGACGCGTCACATTTGAGCCCGCGGCCCCTCTGGGCGGAGGCTTTCTAAGATGTTTTTGATGCTTTGTATCCCCTAGGGATGTTGATATAGATTCAGTCAGAGCTTTCATGCTAATATTGAGCTCATTGACCGTTAGCTGGCATCTCATAGTCCTTTTCCTCTTGACATGCTATACCCCAGGCGACATGAATCTCAAGC
The DNA here is from genome assembly GCA_030564905.1 of Geotrichum fermentans. Lineage (NCBI taxonomy): Eukaryota > Fungi > Ascomycota > Dipodascomycetes > Dipodascales > Dipodascaceae > Geotrichum > Geotrichum fermentans. The sequence continues at coordinate 34,586 of JAJMAG010000018.1, read as the reverse complement.
GTTGGATAGGGCAGGAAAAGGCTATATTATTACAGCCGCATGGGCATACATGCGTTTGATTTTTTTTGGGTGGTTGGCACTCACCAATCGTTCACCAGTGCAAACTGCAGCAGCAATGCCCAGGCAGAGTGGACATGGAGCGATCAGAGTGCCCTTTAGCGGGTTTTAGCTCCAGCTATTATTTAGTAAAGCATTTCCTACTCTTTTTCCGATGGCAAAAATTTAATTTCCTTCCCTCTGTTTCATCTTTGACGATTTGTGAAAAGCTGCCGTTGCTGTCTACACGAAGGGTTCTGGACGTCGCTATATCTCATCCTGAGTGATTACAAGGCCCTGATAAAGCACTTCCTCTTCGAGCTAGACAAAGGACATGAAAAGCCGGAATCGTCTTTCATTATGTGAGTGTGCCTGAACCCTGCCTTCTCTTTCTGGTAGACGAGACTAACCACCCAGGAACCACCTACGAACTGATCATCCTCCGTTAGCAAAGTACTATGCATTGGACGAAGACACCCTGGCGCTCATTAAAGCTGCCCTGCGCCACAGCGCCATGCCGCTCCCTTCTATCTACAGGGCCAACGCACCTCAGGGCACTGCAACGGCCACCAGCGTTTTGCCGATATTTCAAGGCGCATCTACAACATATAGCGCCGACGAGTTTCTAAAGCGATTTAATGACCTGTCGAATCGCGCAGAGCTGACTGGAGAAGAAAAATTCGCAAAGGTATTTGAGTATATCGACAGCTCGCTGGAGGGCGTCATGGGTATCATTCGAACTTGTGCCTATAACGACTGGGCTACTTTTGAACGCATGTTTCGAACGGCCTACTATACCGAATCCCAAGGCCTCGGATACGTCAATCATATCATCAAGACGTTCAAGGACGAAACTCCAGGGTTTGGCATTCATATTTTCCTGGAGTGTTTTTTCGCATACACCGCTACACTATGTAAGCAGGGTATCATGAGTCCTAGCCAACGGTTCAGTATGCTCACATTCTCGCTGCCGCCTACATATATTCCGTTTCTGAGAACGTACTCTAGCGAAGCCCGGCAGTGGCTCTCTGGAATGCCGTCTGAGGTGCCGACAGACCCAGAGCTCTGGGATCGGCTAATAAGCCTGACGAAGCAGTACGCTGTAGATCAACAAATATTCCGTAATGAACGACGAAACGAACGGAATACAGAGTTGAAGCGCCGCAGTGCACAAAAACTCACTAATATAGATAGACATGCTATTGAGGCCCGCAAAAATACCGAAGTGTCCCACGCAACTACCGGAGCAGAGCATGGGCACCCCTATGTTGCCAAGTGTGACCAGTGCGGATCGCAGCTCCCGCATTTTGAAGCCAACAGCATTGAGGGCGCATTTTTCAAGGCTGCCCATGATACCCAGAATAATAGCAACCGGCAAGTGCGACGCTCAGTTGCTTCGGCCACTAGTTCGGTGCCCTCTCCGTCCATCCTCAGCACGCCGTCAGAGTACCTCTACCCGCAGTCTACAGGAGCCTCTGGCCCTGGAGCATCTCAGACATCAGCGGAGGCTGCCAAGTCGTACACACTTCAGATGAACCGTGGGGGAATGGCACCGCTACCACCGCCCCATACTCCACCTGAGAAGGACGGTTCAGAAGAGCAGACGCCAACGCCCGAGAAGCAGCTGAACGCACAGCAGAGCATCAGCAGCCGTAGCCGGACAACAACAACAGACTCGAGTGTGCCGCCATATACTGACACCGATGACACTAATTCAGACACCCACGAGACTTCGCCTGTCAGCCCGAAAGACAGTCTTAATTTTAGCAGTTCAGATCTTATTACTCAGTACACGAACAGTAATAGAGATCTGTCACAGTATGCATCGAGGCAGGAGATTGTGCTATCAGCGCCTCCTAAAAATGGCATCCGGGACAAGGAGTTTACTACGCCAACTCGCGGAGAGTTTTCCTCGCCAACTCGTGGTGAACTTTCGTCACCAGGCCAGGGACGATTCTCGCCGCCTGGGAAAGGAGAATTTCCTTCGCCTGGAAGGGGGGACATTGCGACACCCACTCGCGAGGCGTTCGCTCCTACAGAAGGCATCGTGCGTTCCAGCACCGACAAGTCTTCATCCACGGACAACAGTGCGACGAAGAACAGTAAGAAGAAATACGACCTAGGCGACAAGGAACGCCGTGTCTGGGAGCTGTTTTTGCGCGCCAACCAAAAAGTACGCCCTCCTCCACCAAGCAATGGAAGCAAGACCAATCAGTTCGATGACAATATGCCGGATGAAGATATTTTTGATATTGACGAGCTTATTGCTGAACAACTCGACGATGATGACAGCTCCAGCGTGTCGTCCGAATGCAGCGTAGAGTCGTTCCGGCCCGAGATTCCTGTCGACAGTATCATGTCACAGTTTGCGGATCCAGAGTTGACGAAGGAGCGCGAGGAAAAGCTCGTAGCCAGATATGCGGACGTCTTGACCTGCTACAAGATGGCAGAATTCGTGGCCTACCCCGAGGAGCTACTCAAACATGTGTTTGAGATTGTGTTGCGATACACTTATTCTACGCTGGAGGAATAGCTTGTACGTATACATGTTAAAAAAAATATAGATAGGGCAAAGTGTAATATTACGGTATGAATGAAAAAGGTGGGAGATGAAAACAAGGAGACGTTAGGAGAAGGAAGTCGCTCAACTTCTTGCGCCCGGTCGTAAATGTTGCCGGCATCCGGCGGGGCCAGTTATTAACCGGCTATGAGGAGGTGTTCCCATTGTGCTGTGTGTTTTATGGCGAGAGATTAGAGGTTGTGCTATGGATGGCGAACGTTGAATGTGCTGTGTTGAATGGTAATGCTGTGAAATGTCATGTACCGCCTTTTAGGCGGAAAGGGGAGTAATGGTCAATGTAAGCTGCTTGTGCTCATCTAGTGACGCTTTTTTTTTTTGAGATTGGAATTGTCCACCGTGATTTGGTATTTTGCTAGGCAAGGATGGTTGCTAGTCGGTTTCCTTTTGTTTTGAAGGCACAGGGGGCGGCACGTCGTCGGCTGGTGATGGCAATGAATCCACCCTTGACACCACTGTCTTGAGAGGTGTTTTGTTTGTGCTCGAGTGCTTGCTTGATAGCGTGGGCGTACCCGACCCGGCTATTGAAGCGTCTCCTGACTGAGCAGCCAAGTTCAATTGCGACGCCGCCGGCGACACTTTGTCTCTCAGCACGCTGAACACGGTATCCTCTGAGGCATTGGGGTATCTGGAAGCTTCACGTACCGCGAGGGGGTTGATGCGCAGGCTGAAGGTATCGCTGTCCTGGCTCATGCGATAGGGGAGGCGGCTGTCGAGGATCTTTTCGCGCTCCGGCGCTTTTTTTCGGAAGAACAGCCAGACTAGAAAGAGGGCGATGAAGATTACGCCCACCATGGACATGGCGACCACAACGGTGGTGACATTGACGGAGCGTTTGACGAGACATCGGGGCGCAAGAAGCCACAGCTCGCTCGCTGAAATGAGGGCCATGTTGAAAAGTTTTTGTATAAACGAGTGTAAAGTGAGAGTGGTGAGTGGCCTCTCCGTTGCCTTGTAAGGGGCGGTGGGCGTATTAACAAAAGCTATGAAGGAGAGGGAGCTTTGGGTTGGAATGAGCCTAAGGGTCAAGAGAAAGGAACTAGTTACGTACGTTGGGGTCAATGAAAAAATTGATACTAAAACCCCGTAGTGTAGGAACATGGCACAGCTCTGCATGACCCGCTCCGACGTCGTTCGCTAGAGGCAGAAGTTTAACTCAAAAGTTAGACGAGAACCAAAGGCGCCAAAAGGGCGTGGGCTGCGCGTGCCATGCGCGACGTCCCCTGTAGAAACGTTCGTTTCTCGATCGGCAGAGGGTTGTTTCCAGCGTGCTTCATTGGAGTTTCGCGTTGGATCCGATAGCTGTTGCAATGCTTGGACCGATCTCTAATTACGCCTTGTAGTCTCCAGCGCGCCATGTCTTGTCCCCCATGGCGGCGCAGACCAATGTTTGGTACTTGACGAACTTCAACCGAATATGCAGCGGCGCATACAAGCGAGTGAACGCAGAAGGAGACAACACGGAACTTAATTTTCTTTTGGGAAACCCAAACAGCGCGCAGCCAAAAGTGTTGCGCGTCACAAAAGCCTTCAACTAAGTGCCATGTTAAATACTCTAGAGATGAGATTTTTCCATAGCTAGCATCCATGATATACGCTCAATAGTAACTTACCAGAAATTAAAGTGCCTTGCGGAGTAAAGGTAAGTAAGGGTGGAAATTCAGGTTCCTTCGCAGTGGATAAACCTTATTAGAGTGCTTGAGAATGGATCGTGTACCAATCTATGTAATTCGGCATTATCTGATTAGCACCGCATGGCATTCGCATAATGAATATGTCTTCTGAATCGTCTTAAATTTTTCATACTCTATCATTTCCTCTTCTACATATACAAATTTGTAAACTAAGGGCCGCTTGAAAAGGTTTACTCGCTCACATATGTATACAATTGAAGCTGGCTTTCTTTTGACGTTCCAAGCGCACGAAATATTATATTGAACTATGTTACGAGTACAGATTTCTCTCAGTCCTTCAAAATGGACTTGCACAAGGGACACGTTGGTACACATCCTGTGACCCATGGGACAATGCACATGTCATGGAAAACATGCTTGCAAGGGAGCTGCCTGATTAAAGGACTGCCGTCTTCGGGAAATCCAGCCCCCGGACGTGCGTCGGAAATATCTAGTTCTTCAGTGGGCTCGGGGGCCTCAACAGGAGGAGCAGCCGTGTGAGCGACTTCTTCGTCGGCGGGTAGCAGTTCAGGCTCGTCTTCCTTCGTAATACTATTCGAGCAATCAGGCCATTCAGATATGGACTCTTGGCAGATAGAGCAAAGATAGTCCGTCGTGTAGTCCGGTGTGAATGTATCCTTCTGAACCTCGACTGGCATTTGCATTTCCGCACAAACAACTCTTCTTCGCCTTATCCACCTCCTCCATAACCATTTGCGCATTTGGTCCTGGGTTTCTCCCGCGTCCGCTTCATCTTCACCTTTATTTTCTTGTTCTTCGTTACTTACACGAGAAGCCGCCATACTCATCGCCTCGTTCGTCTCAGCCTCCATTTCTGGCTGCGCTTTCATTTGCTCCACAAACACCGAGTATGGTTTCGCAGGGGCAAGTACATTTAGCTCTGGTAGAGACAAGACCCAGTTTGTTCGACGTCGTCTCTCTTGAAAATGCTCTCTCCAGACTTCACGTTCTCTATCACAGCAGAAAAACTGGCGCAGCTCCATTTTGCAAACCACAAGACTGGTACTCACAAAAACCAAGCTAAACATTGCAGCTAGAAGGACGCAGGCCAGAAGTGCAAGATATTTATTGGAAATACCACAGAAAATGGGAGTGATGCCATCGAAATCGGCCTCGTTTGCCTCATCGCTAGTGTAGCTTCTCCAAATAAGGGCCCAAGGTGGCATTTCGCAATATTCAGTTTATTTGAGAGGGAGAGGTGGATGGAAAATGTCTTATAAGGCTTTCTAAACATCCTTGCCGGCTTCTAAACTATGGAGTTTCTTAATATATTCATGTTGCTCTGGCCTTGCCGTTTTTCAAAAATGAGAAGGCCTTGCACCTTCCCCAAAAGTTATATCATTGCTGTAGCACCACCAGAGCGCCAACTCCCAACATTACACCCTTATAAAAATAAATTGCAGTATGAGCGTTCTAAAAATCAGTTAGGATCCTTTTCGTAGGTCGCACGATCCTGGAGGGTGCTGGTGAGGTTAATGTTTGGTCAGAAGGATCGTCGCTTTCTGCGCGACGTTTTCGCGAGTTCGGTTCTGCAGAGTTTTGAGAGTCGAGGACTTGAAATGCAGGCTGGAAAGATATTGCAGGTTGAGCTGAAATACGCGGAGGTTGGGAAGGGGGCAGAGAAGTAGGAATAGACAGATTCGATATGGGCTGCGATGTTGAGGGAGGAGGAAGAGGAGCAGCTGATGGAACATTAGTTGGGGGAGATTGATAAGCCTGTTGTAAGCTACTAGAGTCAAAAGGTCGTACTGGTGGAAGTGTTCTCTCTACAGTGTTTGTCTGATGATTGGATGTCCTAGGGTCGATAGAAGGGGTTGACAATGGGGTTAATGCAGGGGTTTGGGGGGAAGGTATACTCGAATTTCGTATTGTTTGTTCTGAAGGCGGAGGGTAGACACTTGGCGACACATATGCCGGTTGAATTGACCGTGGAGACGCAGTGTTAAGTGAAGGCCGTTGATTATCTGGCTCAGTCACAGGAGGAGGCATAGGTCTGCCTTGCTGTGATTCAGGAGTCCAAGTCGAAATTGAAGTATTATAATTAAATGGGTTCTGGGGACCAGTACTGGCCTGCAGAGAAGCTGTCGATCTAGAATTGGCGTTAGTTGTTGGAAGCGGCACGGTGGACCTAATCTGGTTATTCGTAGCAATGGTAGTGATATTAGTAGTGGAATTAGTAGTAGGAGGTATCTCCTCAGCGCTAGACGCAGCTTTGGCCTTTGATTCCAACGCCTTGCGATGTTTTTCTTGTACTTCTTTCAGCTTTTTATCCAGCGACCTGCGACTCGCCTCTTTTTTCGCTTCTGCCTGCTCCAACATTTTTCGATCAGCTTCTTCTTTCGACGCCTTATTATTTGACGGTTGTGCTTCATTGCGGGTTGTTTCCTGCAGCTTGTGATTCGCCTCTTCTTTTGGCTTTGCCTGGCGATTCACTTCTGCTTCTTTCGCCTCTGCCTTTAACTCTTTGCGACTTGTCTTTTCTTTCTCTCTAGCCCTGTCTTCATACTCCCGGCGCAGATCATCTTCAGCCTCTTTGCGTCGTTGCAAGGCCATAAGAGGATACTTGAAGACAAATTTGTATGCCTGCACGATCTCTTCTTCAGCCGGTGTCAATGCGTCCGCCAAAATCTTGTTACGCAGCTCAGCCTTCTGCTTATCGTCAAGTCTTGGAAGACTGCGGGAGTGCGGAAGCGAGCTCGGATAATTGGGTGCCAACTTAGTAGGTTCATGTGCTGCAGGAAGGGGTTCAGCAGAAGGCGCTTTTGAAGGTGGCATCGTGGCTTGCGGTGTCTTTGTTGAGGATGTCCTAGATAAGGGTGGATCAATAGCTGGTCGGTGATTTTCAGCATAGTCTATCATGCTATTAATAATCTTGCACGTTACTTCGTATGTTAGTGGAGGGGATCTATGCAAAGAGCCGTACTTGTTCAAGTTCAGCTGAGTGAGATACTTTTTCATATCACACACTTTAGACAGTTTGTCTTTCATCGCCTGAATCGCACTGAAATACAGATACTGTTGAGCAATTCCTTTGTCCAATCCATTTAAATGCCCAATAGAGCGTACTTCTGATCTCACATTATTTGCGTTTTTCAACACTTCTTCTGTGGTCTTAGGGCCAGATGTATGCTTCACGTATAGCTGTTCGTTGAAGGTAGTGAACAAGCTGGTTAGTGCTTGCCACTTCAATCGTGGCTCAAACTTGTTAGCAGTTACAAAGAAGTCCGACAACGTATGAATGGTTTTGAACTCATTTTGGCTTTTCGGAATTATGACCTTGCTCTTTAGGATTGATACTAACTTCCTCCCCATCCACATGCCCAAATAGATCTTATACAGCTTGTCCCGCATGACCCTTACTGGCATTTCCCTGTGAAACAAGGCCTTGAACCTGGGGTATCTATTAAATACGTCTCCCATGATCTGGTATAGATATTCAAAGGGACGTAAAGCAGGTGACTCAACCACAGTTTCGACTTCTGTACCGACCAAGATCCCATCAGGGTCTGGCACTGCCCACTCAGATATCTCAGGTAATACCACCTCTTTGCGTTCTTGCGCTTCGTAGTGTTTGTCGAAATAAACAACTTCCTCGAGCGGGATCTTCAGTACCATCTCGACAAGCGGTGCGGGCCAATTGTACAGACTATATTCATTCGCTCCCATTTCTCTCAACTTCATCTTAAGCGTTCGAGTCCATTCTCCATAAGCAAGTGTAGGGCTCCCCAGCGGGGGGAATTTGAAACTCTCGAGCTGGATAATATTTTCCACTTTCAAGGGTGTCTGTGTGGCGACGAGAGAACCTTCTGTGATGGTCGAGGACGGGTCTATCGGCGCGCCTGAGGAGTCTATAGCCAAGCTATCAGGTAAAGGCACACTGCCTTCCCTTGCAGACCCTCGGATTTTCAGGCTTATTTCCATTTGCTGTTGTTTTTCACGAGTTGACGACTAGTGAAAATTGGTGAGGAATAATTTTCCGGGTATGGGTTCGCGGGGAGTATTCTGAAGTTGTATAGTTTTTTGATTTCAAGTTCTGGAAAGACGAGATAACAAAGCGCTCTAACTAGGCGTGCTTTGATCGAAAAGCACTTGAAGAGTTTACTAGATATATATATACCGCAGGATTCAGTTATTCTCTTTTATACTGTGTACACCTGCACTGAAGTCATATAAGGAAATTCTAAATAATTGTACCAGACACTATTGCCGATGTCACGTGTACTACGTCTTTTCTTGGTTATCAGCATACTATGGGCTCTAAATACATGAGATACGCTTGGCCTTATACCTCCGCTGGCTTTCAAGGGTACGCTATCAACTTTGTCTGCATAGAAACATATCTCATAGCATTCACAACCATACATGTAATTAAACTGGCGTCTAGGTTCCAACCAGGAAATGCTACGTGAAAGAATTTCAAATGTTCGCAACAAAGTTTAATGTTATTGACCAAGTTTACAGTAATTATTTTCACAGTACGTGTATTCCAAGCCTTCACCCTTTCTCTCTTCATCGGTTCGCTGTTTTTCCTCTGTAAAAAATAAAATAAAAAAGGATATCGACTATGAGATAAACTCTCAAAACCCTGGTATCTCTTTCATGCAAATCGCGCACGCCGAATGCTCAGATGCCAGCCAATTCACAATGCATCCGTCATGGTAGATATGCCTGCAAGGCAGCATTCTTATGGGCATGAACGCGTATTCGCCTTGCCCGATTACGGTCAGGCATATGGCACAGTTCTCATTGTACCCGTGGTCACTGATGCCATGCTCCTTTGTGAATTTGAACCCACCTTCAACAGAGATCTCGTGCAGACGCTCTAGGTCAACGTTCTCCCATTCCAGGCTCCCAATGAACTCTTGGAAACTCATGGCTGGACATGTCGTGTTGAGCTTTTCTTCAACAAGCTGCCGGTCTATCGAGGCTTTCCGCCCGCCGGCAATTTGGCTGAGTGGATCAGGTTTCAGGTGCGCAAGTCGGATTGAGCCACGAGTAACAGGGGTCCAAGTGTGTATGCGGCTCTGGGCGGAAGGTCCCACGGGTTGACTGCCGCTATCTACCTCTGGCGCCTCAGGAAGAGTGCGTCCCGAATGCTGTCGATAGTGTATATCTCGTGTTGACTGGCAAAAAATCAGCATGAGCAAGCTTTACTCCAAGCTCAATAAAAACCCATTACATTGTCTTACCGTTCGTCGTTGCACGCTAGGTCTAGAATTGTAAGTTTAGTACGCCTCTCATTACGCGCAAAGAAAAAATAACTTCAAAAACATACTTGTAGCTTCCCTTGTACTTTGCGGCCATGGTGTAGATGAAAAACGCAGTTCGAATCAACATGATGAGACCTATAATTCCAAACACCCATTTCAGCCATGGTATGTCTTCTAAATCCCCCATTTTCCAATAAAACTGACAGCAAAAGAATTGCAGCAGGTAAAAGCAGAAGGACTTGCGGGTCAGAATTCAGTGAGAGTGTGTCGCAATTCTCACACTCCGCGAGTTGCGCAAGTCCCATTGCGTGTTACAAGTCCAATTATTACAATGCGCGTCCATTTATATAAGCATTTGAATAATTTCAGTCCACTATAGTTCCTATGTTTATTCAATATGAGTCCGAGTCCGTGTGCCCGAGTCTGATGCACTCCAGGTAAACCGCGGTTCCCGGTTGATTCAGTAGTTACCAGACATGCTGAACCTAAAAGCCAGGGATGTCTTGCATGCACGTTGGGCAGTTTGAATGATTTGCCTTGAGCCAGTGCATGATGCACTGGTCGTGAAAGACATGACGGCAGGGGAGCATTCTGACCAAGCTGGATCCATCGTTGGCCTCTGAGACGTCGCACAAGCATACTGTACAGCCTTCCTGGAAATCGTTCTCAGAGGTTCGTTGAATATCAGCATCAGGATCGGAGTGAACATATCCTCCTTCGGCGGGTATTTCGTGGAATCGGCCCAGGTCCACATTTTTGCTTTTCAGAGTGTCAATGAACTCCGTATAATTGACAGCGGGACACAGGGCGTCAAGTTTACAAGCAATCTCTTCTGGGTCAATTTTGACGTCAGTTTCGTCTTCATCGTTTTCGTCTTCGTCTTCGTCTTCACTGGTAAGTTGGTCTATACCAAGTAAGTCAGCCGCAATGCGTTCGCTCTCAAGCCGTAGAGCTTCTATCGCAGCCAAGCGCTCTGCTTCAGCTGCTTGCCGCCTTTCTGTCTCCAATCTTATAGCCTGCAGACGGATTTGCTCAAGCCGCTCTGTTTCTTCTCGTTCTTTTGCAAGCCTCTCCTCCTCGCTTCGTCTCTGCTCGGCCACAAGCTCTGCTTCCGGAGATTTCGCTTCAGCTTTCATTCTGAGCTCCTCAGCGCTTTTGCTCTTAATTGGAGATTCACGGAATGGCTCACTTTTCCAGGGCAATGCAGACTCATTGACGTCAGAAGTAGAGCTATTGCCGTCCTTCAAGTACTCTTCGAGATGCTTCCTTGCGCTGTCCATTCGGATACTTTCTCGTGCTTGCCTAATTGTATCGGCACGCTTCCTAGCCTCCGTCAGAAGAATGCCCTCTGCTTTTCGACGAGCTTCGTCTTCTTCCTCGCGAATGGTGGCCTCCAGCTTTTTAGGGTCTTGCTGGCCCAGAGCAGCTATCTCGGATAAGGTTACTCTCAGCGGAGGAAAAGCAAAAGGGACGCCAGCGTCGGGATGCAAGTCATTCTTGGCTCTAGCTTTGATGTCTGGATCGCATTGAAGCACGGAGACCATGTCTTCAAGTACTTGCTCATGAGTTTGAATGTAGGTGTCGAAGTCTTCTAAGCTTTCCGGCATTTTGGCTAGAACCTCACTGAGCTGCGTCTTCTTAGTGTTCCATTGAGATTGGGTCTTTTGTGAAGTATCTCCAGGAACCACCTCCGGGCTGGGCAAGTTGAGAGATGAGGGTGTGCGATCCTAACAAAAGCTGTCAGTGAGGTGCATTCGATATTGAAAGACGTACCTTGAGAGATGAGTTAAACTGGTCACTAGTTATCCTGCATGGGTTAGACTCTCTGCCACTCAGCTGCTTAAGTTCCACTCACATTACCGGCGCGCGGTTGTTTGGCCCATTTGAGCCTACCTTAGAGCGCCATAACAAGAATCCCATTTGTATGCGAAGTTGATGCGAAGAGTTGTTTGATTGTGATCTCGACAGTGCAAAGATTCAAAATGAACTCACAATGAGGAAATGTGAAAATCAAGAGTTTCTGATGATTGAATTTTTTTGTTATTTGAATTTTAGCGGATATCTAACAAGAATAATAACAAAAAGGGCCAGAATCCTCAAAATGTGATGTCTTCTCAGGTACACAATTGAAACAGATTGTGTGATGACGAGGGCAAAAAAATGGCACTTGGCGCTGTGGCCAATTCACGAACTAAACCGCTTGTAGCTACAAACAGCAGCGATCGTTACCTAACCAGAGATGTTGCTCTGAGTGTACTGAGATCACTGGGAGTGCCATACGCTAATAATCCATGGCGTTTGTCTGTTGATATCTGTGCCATTTGCTCACGTTGAGAAAGGGTGTCCCTTGATATGAGGGTTCCAGTCTCAGCCGTGCGTTTTATGAGTCTGTAGGAGCTGCAAGGCATAACAAACACCAATATTTACGAGAATTGGCATATTTTGTGAAGAACCCCAAATGTGAAACTTGGCGATTCGGCCTGAATATGAATAAGAAGAGGACTTGGTCAAATATACATGTATGCCATCTACGAGGATTTGTAAAACACCAGAAGCAACTGGAGTGAGATTTCAGATTAGATCAGTGAGAGAAGATTGCAAGAATAAATACATTTGGCCTGAACATTAACGCTAAGCCAGGATAAAGCAGCATTAAACGAAACAGCCAAAATTTCAATACTGATGCCTCAGACAAGTGCACGCCAAGCGACGATGAAGACGTCCTCTGTAAGGCCTCAAATACTTGCCGTCAGTTGGTTGCATAGATGCCACAAGACATTTCCTTTTTAAACAGCGCTGGGCTGTCCTCTTTTGTTCCATCCAGGCAATTTTCGCACTCGTAAATGAGCTCCACCGGCTTTTGGCCGTCTCATATGTATGGCTGTTCGATTGGGGTGGGGACTCTGGTTAATCCTATTGCTTCAATGCTGTGCTGAGAGGTCTGCCGCCAATCGCAAAATAGGTTGCTAGAGCTCAGTGCGCTTGGAACCCTTCTTTTTGAAAAAAAAATATTGCATTTAGAGCCCCTTGATTTCCCTCAAGCACAGCGGACAGCTCCTATTGCCATCCTCAAGCCACCGCAGAATGCACGAGTCATGGAACGCATGGCGGCAAGGCAGCATGCGCACCGTTTGCAAGTCGGACGACATGATGGCCAGGCAGCCGCAGCAGTAGAACTCGTCGTTTTCGTCGTCGTCGTCGTAGGCGTTGACGTCGAGCTCAGCGAGCAGCTTGTCACGGCGCCCACAGAACTGCTCACGCCGCAGCCCCTGTGCGAGTTCGCAAGAGGTCACCGGCGGGCAGATTTCGTCGAGCGTTGGGCTCGGGCTTCGATTCGGTGTGCTGTCAAATAGCGTTTCTTCGGTGACGGCTTCGTCGGCGTCAAAGCGCTCCGACGGTGGGGAGCCTGTTTTCTGGAGGGTCTGTAACGGTGTAGAGGCATTTGCGGTGTAATAGTGGGTGTAAGTTTGCTCCAGGTCGTATGGCACACATGAGACATTGCGGCAGCCATGGTGGGCAATGGGCGTGGATATCGTAGCAGGAAGGGTGCCGATTGTTTCGCTGGGGCTTCTCTCGTATGTATCACTAATGGGCCCTTTCTCAACATCGTCGTAGCCATGGACCTGAAAAAAATGTTAGAAACAATCTTGGCAGTTTACGCCCATATGTCTTCCATAGGCTTGTTTATATCTTCAAAAGACCCGCTGTTGGCAACTCTGTGCTTTTGAGCATTCACTTACTGCGCCGTAGTCCGTTTCCCTACTTGTTGAGGTTAGTTGTCATGGCTCGTGGAACTACTATGTGCACTGCTTACCTATGGCCCCACCTTTGTGAGCGACACCGGTTCACACCACACGCTTTGGCGACCGCAACGCCGGCACACCCAACGACGACGGCCGCTGGAAGTAGCACGCAACTTGGACTTAAGTCAAACGTCATGTTCACCTTGAAAAGAAAATGTAGTAGGTTAGCGAAAAGGACATGTTCGCCGCGGAAGTATATATAGAGTATTTCAAAAAAAAAAAATATTATTTGGGCGTTGCGGGTTCGCTATTTCATTAATACGATAAAGCAGTGTCCCAACTTCTCACATGCAGAACTGGAATTTGTTGCTGGCTGAGCGTCGCGGCGAGTGGCTTGAGAGTCGAGACAACGAGTCGAGCACTGAGTTGCGTTTACACGTTTAATGGCAGCCCCTAGAGGCAAGGCACAAGAGCTCGTTCAAGTGGATGTTCATCGTTCTACGCAGTGCCTCGTTCCTGCGCGACTTTCCCTGCAGTTTCCAGCTGGTTGGCATCGTCGATTGGGCCACGAGCATTGGGCCACGAGCACGCCACGAACGGCGAGGGACTCCAAGCACGTTGGCGTGTGCCCCAGCCATTGCCCTTGTGCTAGCACATGTGTGCGTGTCAAGCACTACGCCAGCTACAGATAACGCACTACGTTTCCCAGCTGCGCTCAAAGCCAAGCTACAGACAATCCCACGGCCCATTTATTGCAGAGAGTCGACTGGCTCCTCCGTGAAATCAACAGCTCTTTGCCAAATCCTTCCACCGTGGCTGATCGATGATATCTATAAACCGTTTGTTTACACCTCTCACGTGACCACCACGAGGCATCATTTTAGCATGACTTCCTTCGGCTCACCCTTTGTATGTGCAACCCCATCCACCCTCCACTTGAAGACGGAGTACAGCGCGCACGCTGCAGCACTCTCTTTCACACAGGCTAGCGTTACCCGCATTCCAGACTTACCACTCGCTTGGGCAAATCTTGCACGATGAACTCGATACCAATACCAGGGACAACAGACGCGGCGGTGGTGGTGGACGCACCACCCCCACCAAAGCGAAAGAAGATAACGCGCAAGAAACTGTTTGGCAAGGGCGCTGTGCCCCTTTCATCGTCCGAGTCGCCGTCACAGACGCCAGCTCCAACAGTAGAGGCAGCAGCGGAAGACGATTTTTTCAACCTGTCGACGTCGTATGAGAAGGAGGAAGAAGAGCGCAGGGAGAAGGAAAAGATACTGGAGGAGGCCCAGCGGGTGAAGCAAGAAAAACAAAAACTGGAGGAGGAGGAGAAAAAAGCGGCATACCCTGTGGTGGACCTGGTGGACAGCGATTATGACGAGGACGATAGCTTCCTGGCGTCACCACCAAAAGAGATACCCGTGAAACCAGAGCCGACGAAGCACAAGAGGCTGGAGGAGGTGTCGCAGGCCAGTACGCCGGCCCATGTTGCGCATGTTTCTGACTTGGAAGCAGACGAAGAAATTGTAGTGCTCGATGATACGGACCGCGAGGGTAGACATGCCAAACGGGCTCGGGTGAGGGGTGATGACGATGAGTACATAAATGAGATAGAGGCGGTTGCGAGCGTGCCTCAGGAGGAGGAGAAGAAGGAAGAAGAACCACAAGAAGAAATGGACCCAGTGCTGCTCGAGAAGATCCGGAGGCGCAAGGCCGAACTGGCAGCCCTTGAAAACCTGACGTTTACAGTTGGCGTCATTATCCGCACGCTGATTGTCGGCTTCGAAACGATGCCGCCCTTTGTCACGACGCAGGCAAGCACCGTGAGGATGGGCGAGATCCGCCAAAACTTCCTCAAGGGGCTTTGGGAGAACAATCCGGGCGTCGACCCGCGTACGCAGGAAGTCTACAACAAGCAGTGCATCCTGGTGTGGAACAATACACGGGTGTTTGACTTTGCGACGCCGGTGACGCTGGGGGTCTCGCAGAAGTCGCCGTCGATGCTGCTGAATGCAATGACGATTGAGGACTTTGAGAAAAACCTGGAGGAGGAGTTTCAGCGGAAACTGGCAGTGCCCGAGGAAGTGGACTACGACGAGCTCGTGCGGCGGCAGCTCGACGAGCTTGCCAACGCAGGCGAGAGTAGCACAAGTGCAGATGCATCGGCGTCAGCAGAAGACGGGTACTTCCGAGTGGCCATGAAGGGCAAAGACAACCAGCAGGTCGAGGTAAGCGTGAATCAACACACCACGATTTCCAAGCTGGCCGAGTACTACCGCACGCATCACGGGATCGCAGAGGACAAGAAATTGACACTGATGTTTGATGATGAGGAACTAGATATGGACGCGACGGTGGGCGATACGGAGCTCGAAGAGGACTTTACGATTGATGTCTACATTAGCTAAGGCAAGATGTTGGGGGAAAAAAATGCATGTTTATTATTATTATTTTCAAGGGTGTACAATATTTTTTTTTGTTTTGAAAAGAAATGCTTATTCGTAAGTCATGAGTGAGGTCCGTAGGCCCATTCTGCGGGTGTTGAAAATGCTCTTGCTGGTCAGCGAACTGCTGTTTTCCCTCTCCCGCCGCTGTTCGGCCGCCTTCTCCTCGTCGCGGAGGTACTGGTCCATGGGGCAGTAAATCCGCTGGGACAGCACCGACGATAGGACATCCGCGACCCAGTTCCGTGCGGCCTCCGGCGACGCGCCGCGGTCAAACTTTGCGACGGCCTTTGCCGTCTTGCAGAACCCATTCACGTCCTGGCACATGCCGATTAGCGTCATGTCGGTGATGGGATAGGAGCCGGAGGCGTACATGTCGATCTGCGCCTGGTCTACGGGCCCGTCGAACACGCCGCCACCGCTAGTCTGAGTTTGTGTGGGAGCGCGTTCCCACGACGGCAGCTTGCGCTGGGGCTTCGTTGGCGGCGTTCTGTGTGAGGTGTATCTCAGGAAATAGACGGGTGCGGTTGTGGAGCGGTTCAGGTGGGCCGGGGCCAGCAGGATGCCTTCGTGAGGGGTTGGGCTGTCGCCCGGTGTGTCTGGGCAGTCGATTGCTATTGAGTAGACTGCGTACGGAATTGACATTTTGCGTATTGTGTTGGGGATATCACAGGGAAGGGAGGGCGAGTCGCAGTCCAGAGAGGACCGGGGGAGGCTGTTTATATACTGTTTTGGCGTGTGCTGGCGTGTGCTGGCGTGCTCTGCCACGTTTGAGTGAGCTGACCTGACTTGTGGGTTAAGTTGACACACTTTGATGTCAGGGACCAATGCGCTTCTAAACCTTGTGGCCCAACGTGATGGTAAGCAGCGGTGATATGGCGTCGCCAACGGCGCGGGGCCCAAAGTTCTGCCGGCAGCCGAGATTAGGCTGTGGCGGCGGAATCGCAGCCCTAACGGAGACCCAAAAAACAAAACAACTGGTTGTGAAAACAGACAATGAAGGTCACATGACCTACCCACGTGCCAAAGCTTAAATGTCAAAATGACGAACACACGAAACCTGTGCCACTACTACCAACGTGAAGGATTCCAGAGGAAGAGTCCTAGGCCTTTAACATTTGAAAGCTCAATTGAGGGGAGGAATGCCATATAAACCAATTAGATTGGTCTTAGCTGGCTTCTAGGACGTCTGATGTTTATGGTTATGATAATTATTGTTGAATATAGAGATTTTAGTTGGTAACATTGCAAGAATTCATAAGAGTAAAAAATGTTCAGTTCAATGGACGCCTCGGGGTCTAATATTATAACATTAGAGTTACAGCTATGTACGCCTAATAGCACTGCCTAACAACCTAGTGGCATGCCTAATAGCACTGCCTAATAATCCGCCTACTACGCCTGTGTACACTACGCCTGTGTACACTACGCCAGCCTGTGGTTACGGTGCGAGGTGTATCCGTACGTAATTAGTTTGTGACGATTACATAACTGAAAAAATATTTTAGCACTGCCCATTACTCAGCATTGATCTTCCAAAGCTTTCTCAGCTAAGCCCGTGACAAAAATAACCACGTCGCCGACAAGTCTTTGATCTGGCACTCGAACGACAAACGACCCCCCCTCCCCCCAGAAATGATTGTTACAAAATCGCAAACGACGCTCCTGACGCTGGCCGTTATGGCCGTCACGCGAGTGACATGCGTCGATTTATTCACAAAAGACGACGGGGAGACGCCGCCCGGACATACGTACCCAGTCATATTCGGGTCGCACAAGGAGTGAGTTCCAATGAACAATCCGCAGAGGAAAGAAAAAAACAGGTTCTAACAAGATGTGTTGGTAGAGTAGAAAGCCTGAGAGGCGTTGTGCAGGTGGGAGGCCGAGCTGGAACAGACAATGAGCCGTTGCAAGAGCACCTCAAGACGTGGCTGGACGCCTGTCCCGCAGACACGCTCGTGCTCGTAGACCAGCCGGGCGTGTCCAGCGAGGACTTCAAGCTGACCGCGGAGACGGCGGCCCTGTGGACGCAGCTGGTGCGGTACTTGAACCGGTGCGCGACACTCATGCCGTTCCTGCAAACGCCGGCGCCGCTCGACCTGGGCCGCATCGCGCAGCACTATATTGCGGCCTGCGAGGCGGAGGTCGTGGAGGTCGACCTGCGCAAGGAGAACCCAGAACAGCGGCTGTTCCCGCATTACATCGATACGAGGCGGCGGATCATCCGGGTGAGGTTCCCGGCGCTGCCAGACGACCCTGAAGAGCGGCTCGACGTGCTGTTTGAGAACGACCTCGTGATCCACGACATCATCAAAGCGACGCCCTCCCCGTTCTTTGCAATCCTCTACACCAACTCGGACGGCGCCGACACGAGTGCTGCGGGCCCGGCCGGCCCTTACGGCGACTACTATCTGGTGGACAAGCTAGTTAAAGCGAGCCAGGACCCTAAAAATAGAGACCTGTGGAAGAAACACGCAGGCCCTGCGGAGGGGCAGTTCCTGGGCGGGTTGGGCCCTATGAAGCCACCCCACGCAAAGTACGTGCGGAGCCAGGCGAGCCGGCGTGCCGCTGAATCGGCGTCGCACCGCGCGCAGGTGGAGTCTGGCAGCGAGGGCGAGGACGGTCTTTTTGACAGTGAATACGTCACCAAGGCCATTGAAGTGCTTTCGCAAGTCTTTCAGGACGTGGTGAGCGTTGTGGATGCAGAACTGACGGTGCCGCGGATTGTGCTGTTCGTGAGCCTCAGTATCCTGACGTGGCTCGTTATGGGCGTGTTCAAACTGTTTGCGGGGTTCTTCGCGACGCCGACGACGGGCAGTGAAGCTGAAAAGCCGGAGGAGCAGGCTAGCGATAACGACGCTGCTACTGATGCTGCTGCTACTGCAGTGAAGAATGGTGAGCAGAAGGGCCATAGTGAAGACAATGGCCTGCGGTTGCGCCGTACCAATTAAGCGCCGTACCAGTTAAACCCAAACTGCTTAGCTATGGACTGTATACGAGATAGACTGGAATCTAAGAGCGGAAAGACAAAACAGTATATGATTGTGATGACACAAGGCGCAATTAACCATGAAAGGTCTCAAATAAGAGCATAAGGATGTTGATTCTACTTTTGTAAATAAAGCAACGGGTATAGTCTCTACTACTCTATAGAAGAGGCCGCTGGCCAACGGCCATGACCATTTTCGTTTTAACCAAATAGCGCACAGACCCGTCCGGCAGGGTCTTTTGGTCCCACACCTTCATGCCATGCCTCGTACTGGCGTCTCCTCCGTTGGTGTGGGCATGGTGGCCCTTGAACTTGGAGATGTATGCGTCGGTGGCCCACAGCTTGACGGCGAACACGGCGTGTGAGGTCACGTTGACGAAGCCCGCGGCCGAGAGCGAGTCTGCGAGCTCGGTGGGCGCAAACCCGCCCCGGTGAGGCACAGCGTGGTGGTGGGCATCAGTCGGCGGTGCCGGCGCCGGACGCTGGCTGCCGCCGTCCTCGGCCGTGCCCAGCGCCAGGTCGACCACAAACACCCAGCCGCCGGGTCTCAGGCGCCTCAGCAGCGCGCCGCTCGCGCGGTCAATGTCGTCAATGTGGTGGTACGCCAGCGAGCACACAGCGGCGTCAAAGCCGGCGAGCCCGCCCGGGACGGTCGGCGCGACCGCGTCCACGGCCTCGTCGTCACACAGGTCCACGGCGCACGCGCACATGGCCTCCGCTGGGATGCCGTGGTCCAGGGCCTTGCGGTTATACACGGCGACCATGTCGGGCGAGACGTCGACGCCGACGGTCTGGGCGACGTGCGCGACGAGGTGCTGCGAGATGAGGCCCGTGCCGCACGCAAAGTCGAGCACGCGAGCGCCGCGCCACACCGGGTACTCGTCCTCCTCGTCCTCATCGCTGCTGCTGCTGCGGTCCTCGTCGTCGGCGAGTTGTGCGGGGTGGGGGCGCGCCGCGAAACTCCCTAGGGCGGCAAGGTCGGGGTGGGCGAACCGGAGGATGTGGGTTACGACCTGCCGGGCCATTGCGCGGCTCTCGGGGGTGTCGTACTGGTGCGCATGTTTGTGGTCGTAGTGCTTGATGTTGGCTGCCACCGCGTCCGTCATGTTTCAAAGTCGTGGTGTATAGTCCTAGTGTGCTATATGGTATAGTTGTTGGTGACGTCAATTGCCGGGCATACTTTTTTTCGCTCTTTGCTGGAACTCAAAGTTTCTCATGGAAGCGAACGTGGAGTACATGGTAAGTGCTTGCGCACGTACGGCTCTCTCAGGGCAGCCCACACATTTCTTGGAGAAAGCCAAGGCTTTTGACGGGTTGCTACTTGCTGCTTGCTACTTGGGTCTAGAGTTTCACAATGTTGTGTGTTTTGTGGGTTGATTACTACTGATGGACGTCTAGTCTCCATATTGTGTGTGCCGCTTGCGTGTGTCATAGTGTGTCACTATAGCCTTGCTCTCATCATTATCATGTGATCAGCTGTTATTATGTCATTATTATATAATTTAGTACTGTATACTTCACGTGACTATCATATAGTGTTTTTCTTCTACGCAAGCCCCGAAGAATCCAGAAACACCAACGGAATTGCCGACGGAATTACCGCGGTCTGATTCCATGAGCACAGCCTTGCGCTCATTACTAGTAGCACTCTTGACTCCAAAGTTCATAGTTCAAGTATACATTGCCTAAAAATTTTTTCCCATTGAGTTTATATTACAAACCCCCGCAAAACGTATTTGAAATACCGCAGTGAATCGCAGAATTTTTTTTCTCTCGAATTCAAATGTTGGAAAAAAAAATAGTTTCCGCTCGGCAGTACTCCGTGCTCGGGCAGTTCTTACTCCAAATGTTTTTTTGGCCAGGGCCTGCCGGGCGTATGGGTGCCAGCGCAGTTGGTCCAATGGAGATATATTTAGGCGTTTGTTTTTATTCCGCCGGTTGCTTCCGCCGTGCGTGGAGCGTATTTGCAATTGGCTGGACTAAACTTTTTGGAAGAAGGCGCAGCGCTGCGGCGGTTGGGAGTCGACGGCTGAATGAGAAAAAACGGAAAACAGAACAATGGAAACAATAGAATCAGTAAAGTACGATGATGAAATACTAAAAAAAAGTTAATTATACGCGTGCAGCTGTATTACTATTGTTGATTTTAGCTTGACCCTCTCTCTTGCGTGTGTTTAGTGTTTAGTTGTTACATAATAGTCTGGCATGTGAAAAGACATTCTGTTCGGAGAACATTGAATCGAAGGAGTTTGTGCGTGTTTTTCTTGTTGGGGGGACTTCTGGTCAATGATAGCGTGCCGAGCTTCAGTGGGGGTGATGGTGGTGGTTGTAGTGGTGGCCGTGTGTGGTGCTCATTCTTGTACTGTCGAGGAGTTGCTATAGCGGATCTAAAATTCAAACTGACCAGCACATGAGCCCCGGCCATTCCATTAGAGTCAGGCACCATCACGCACTACTATCACCACTATTTGTATTATTTGTACACGTCGCACTACTTGGCACTCTTGGCTCTCAGCGTGTGTTCCGTACTACTGGTAGCCAGAGCGCTAGGGAATTGGGAATTATTAATGACATTGTCTTTGTTTTTTTTTTACAGCAACACCGCAAGTGTATTGTTCTCTTCTGTTACAAACCGCATGTTGTTTATTTTTTTGACGTACCCGTAGTAACCACAGCGCTATCGTGTTGTAGCTATAAATTGTCACATGCCAACCGCAAGCCCAGGATGATCACGTGGCGATACCCAACAGATCTTTAATGAGCCGCTTGCGCTGCCCCTTTGGGACAATGTACCCCTACCCTACAACACTTACAATGTTGCTTAGTTTGCTGCTCCTAATGCGAAGCTGAGCCCCACGCGCCCATTATTTATTCCCGATGCGGCAGCCTCGCATGACTAACTAACCCGCTGACTGAGCCCTTAATTTTGACGGCTGATGGGGCCTTCACTGTCTCTGGAGTCTGGACCGTTTGTATCCTCCGCTCTTCTCTTCTTGGTATAAAAAGAACCCGATCTCCCGTTTTCTTCTCTTTTCCTTTTTCCTTCCTGTTTCGTTTTTAAACAAAACTCTTCCAACAAACGACCCCCCTTCTACACTTACTCATCTCGTTTCGTTAATACAACGCTCTTCTTCCGATAAACTCACAAGTAAATGCACCCAACTCTACTAGACCGATTCATCTCAACTCCAGCAAACGACTATTCCCTATCTCTTATGATCAACGATCTCGAAAACGAGTGTTTCCCGCCAGCAAAGTCAAACGCATACTACAACGATATATACAACATGAACCAGAATCAGTACGAGGTCTCCGATTCCTCAAACCAAGCCTCCTCGTCTGCAGGATTTGACTCATCTCAATACTTGTCACAAATGGCTTTAATGCCACCATCAGACTCTTTGTTTGAGCCCATGGACGAGTACAATGCGGTGCCTATGAATATCCCGGGTAACGACAACTATACTGCCATGCCAGACCTTACAAATGACTGGAACAACTACGGAATGGTGGCCCAAGATATGCACCCAGTCACAAAGTTCCCCTTCAAGCCCTCCTCGCCATACTATCACACCCCAACAATCCACAGAGACCCCTCCTTTTTCGACAAGATGCTAGCAACAGTGTCCCCTCAGGATGCAATGCTCAAGCAAGATGACTATCCCATTATGGGCAATTACAAAGACCATCAAGACTTTGAGTTCAAGCCCAATCCTGTCTATGAAACCCCAGAGGTTATGGACGAGGACGAGGATGACTACGACGAGGACCTTGTCTCTTCAGATGACGAACTCGAGTTTGACGACGACCTTTCTGTACCAACAACCACAGCCTCTAAGGTCCCGGGCCTTACCTTTACCCAGTCCCAGCCAACTCAGCCAACAAATGTTCAGTTCACTGCGCCAAGCATGCAATTTTTAGATTCTTCCTCTACCCATGACGCTGCAGCAAGTACACCTGAACAGCGTTCCTTAGACTTTAGCATGCCAACTCCGTCGCCATCTCCATTGCATTCCCATAGACGAACTCCCTCTACAGATGGTTCAGAGGCCAACAAGACTGGCAGCCGCAGCAAGCGCTTGCCCCTCTCACACACGGGCCCCCACCGATGCGACCAAATAAACTCGGTCACGGGCGAAGCATGCAACAAGATCTTTTCGAGGCCCTATGACCTCATCCGACACCAGGACACGATCCATGCCGCGGTGCGCAAGACGTTCAAGTGTGACTTGTGCGGCGACCGCAGCAAGACTTTCAGTCGCATGGACGCCCTCTCGAGACATATCCGTGTCAAGCATCATTAAACATACACACTGCATTCTTTAAAGCATATATAATTTATTTATTTATTTATTTATTTATTTATTTATTTATTTATTTGAAATCATAAACACTTTTCTTCTTTCTAATATACAAATGTTCCAAGAATACCAAAACTTGTAACCCTTATTATCAAACCCATCCTCCAGTCAGCTCGACCCAGTCACTCAGGCACGATCCGTCCTTGCCCTCCACTTCAACCACGTCCGTGTCACACCGACATCGGCACCCCACGCCGTTCGCAACCTCCGGATCCGCTTGCGCCCAGTAGTCGTCTTCCTCGATCTGCTTGCGGTCGGTCGGGTCGCGGATATACGGCACGTGAGGGCGTTGCCGCTCGGGCGCGTTGGCAGGACAATGCTGGATCGTGGTGTGCCTGTACCCAATGTCCCTGAAATAATGCACTTGCTCGGGACCTAAAAACAGACCCGCGGCGAGCGAGTGCACCGGCGCATCGCCCCAGCGCTCGGTCCAAAAGCCGCCGGTACGGTCCAGCGCCTCAAAGTACTCGCCGTACTCCTTGGACCGGAAAAAGTCGAGGCGTGCGATTTCAAAGTTGGACCAGAAGTGGCACATGTTGTAAGTCTCGCCGTTGATGGAGTAGGCGGGCACCTCGTTCGTTAGGTAGTCGTAGTTGTCAATGTCGAGCAGTTGCTCATTGTCTTCGAGAGGGTACAGGTTGCGCCCGGCGGCGATCTTGCCGTTATGCTGCGCGTCCTTGTCGCCCATGATGGCCTCCTCGGGAAGCGAATCTTGCAGCTTTTCGGCTTTGAGCTTCTCTGCGCGTTTGCCCTCGGCGAGCTGCTGCTTCTTTTTCCGCCGCACGCTGCCGCTATCCTTGCTCATGTCGCCCAGTTCGTCGTCCTCGTGTTTCTTGAGGAAGAGCTCCCACATGCCCTTGGACGTGATGTTGTGTTCCTTCTTGAACGCAGCCGTGTGCCTAAATAAGTTGGGCACGGTCTCGACGAGCTCCTTGATCACAATGGTGAACCCGTACACCTTGTTGTGCTTCTCCATGTACTTGAACGGGTCATACGTAATGTCGCAAAAGTACTTGACTTCGGGCTCAACTCGCCAGTACCACGTATATTCGGCAAGCAGTGGGTGGTTGAAAAAGGCGCCAGAGTAGAACCGACACATGCGATGATACGACGCCATTCCACCATACATGATGGCACGGTCGCCTTGCTTGGCAATAGCCTCCGCAACTTCTGCCTCATCCGCCCATTCGGGGAAGTTCCACACCTTTGAATCAATCGTTCCAAATTTGACGTCCGAGTCCGTCGCATTTCGAATAGCATTTTCAAACGTCGAGTTGAACGGTTCGTCGTTCAAAAAAACATATGGGTAGTGGAACCAGCGGTTCCAGTGTCGTTCGAGCGAGTGCATTGACTCCAAGACTCCCTCGATCTCCTTGTTTCGCGCAAGCACCACTAGAACGGCGTTTGCCCGTGGCTCATCCGTCTTGGGTTCCAAGCATCCCAGCACAAACGGCTTGTCGATGTGGCCCGCGATCTCGCGAACAACTGGTGGGCCATTCGACGACTGACTATGCCCGCCTTGTGATGACGAAGTGAAAAGGATCGCAATCAAAGCCCACACAAGCAGGCCTAGGATGGCAAGAGGAATGGGTAAAATCAGCCAGACAGGTACAGAGACGTTATGCTTGATGATGAACCTTGACTTGGCAAGACGTACGGCGATGATCTGCGTATGAACCTTGAGGGTGTGGAACTGGCGGGATATCTTTGAGTGGGGTTGAAAATGATGAGTGTTATTTAGTCTATCGGAGTCATTAGTGGTGTCATTACTTCTATGGTCGTGGAACGGGTGTTGGTACGTAGGGTGTTTCGAGAGATGGTCCGAGTCAACGGGCTCCTCAGTTATGCTCTCGAACGGACTGTTGTTGTTGGAGGAGGGCTCCGCTGTTTCCGTAGTCGGGGAGAGCGCCTGTATGCTAGAGGGCATGATTTTTTCATTGTAGTCGAACGAGCCCACAGATCGTCCACGCGTACGTGTGCTATGGATCGTGGAAGATGAGGACGGGTTCGTTTCATGCTGATTAGGGATGGCACCGCCGGGAGTAGGCTCCGGGATGCTATAAAGTAGGAGCTCTTCTTCCACGTCAGCACCCTGGCTACTTGTCCCGTAGTGGCCTATGGTGCGAGCGACCTCCGCATCCGAGGGCACGATGATACGGGAGGTGATGAGTCTCGTCCACCTCATGAGCTAGTGAGTTGGCTGAAAAAAAAAAAAATCGGATAAGCGTTGAATCGAAATCACACACGCAGCCGTTTACCTAGCAGTTGACTTTTTTTTTCCAACGCACTTATCAAAGTTCAAGCAAACCACTTTTGGGGAGAATCTCGACAAAAGTTTCAAACCAGATCGTCTCTTTTGGATGGGGAAAGGGAAGCGATGGATGGTGGGTGGTGGAGTGATAGTGAAGGAAGGAAGAGGAGGAAAAAAGATTGTTGGTTGGTTGAATAATTTTTTTTTCGAATAATTCAAGCTTGGGGTGTTGGCAGTGAAGCGGAAAAAAAAAAAAAAAAAAAAAAGTGAGAATGCTGCCGTTGGAAAAAAAGAACACGAAAGGGCTATTGGGCTAGAAAAAAGGGGGTAGGCACTGGTATACGCAGTGGGTGCAGCAAGCAGAGACGTGGAAGGGTGGAAGGGCTGGTAGAGGGCTGGATAAGGACACGGCGAGGATCGTGAGTTATCTCGAGTGGTTGGGCAGACGTAGCGAGTTGCGCATGCCGAGAGAGTCGCCAGAATTTGAGCTTAAACGGTGCGCTCTACGCTTGAGCTTCTTCCAGCTGTTTCTTCGGATATCAAAAGCTCGCCAGGCACTTGAGCCTTTGTCAGCGGGCTAGCCGTGCATCGGCGGCGGCTTCGAGCACTGGCATTCCACTGCGTTGGCCTTTTGCTGGTCGCTGGCCATTATGACGAGCTGCTGCAGCTGGTTGGCGCCTGAGCAGCAGCGCATGGCGTCCATGACGGAGGGCAGTGGCTTTTTTCTCACCAATCTTCGCATTCGTTATGGGTGAATCAAGCTAGCTATAATCGCGCTAGGCCTACTAAAGACGAACTTTTCAACCATCTGAGTGGTTCCCATCTTGTACTGTACATGGCGGTAGAATCTTGCTCGATCCTATTATGGAAGTCTCCGCTATTATGCCCACAGCTCAAAGCTCATAACCATCCGGCCTGTCATTTGGGTCCTGAGATGCCGTAGAACGGCCTGGGCCAGCCACTCACAAGGATGCTGACTCAGCCTTAAGGTGTGCTTCGCTTAAGAGTATCCCTGTATCGTTTAATACCTTAATTTTGGCCTCCTAAAGCCACAATGGCGGCCCCTCCCCTCTCCGTGACAGCAGAGATCTCTCGTTAAAAGCGCGCGCAGATCTTATCTACAACCTCTCTTTCCAGTCAGCTTCGCGGGACCCTTGGTGTGACTATTTGTAGTTCATCAATATTTTGTCTCCTTCGTCTCTTCTTCCTTTCCAAATCTAGTCCCCTTAACAATGTTCTCTCTTGACCTTGGGACCTTGATCAACTCTGCGATTGCCGCAGGCGAATCATCATTATCTGTCATCCTCGTACTCTTCTATGGTTACGCATGCTCCAAGTACGACTTCCTTTCGGAGACCGGCGAGCGCAGCATCTCCAAGCTCTGCGTCAACCTGTTTCTCCCCGCCATGCTGCTCACCGATATGGGCTCTCACATCTCTCTCCATACCCTCAAGGAGTTTTGGCCGCTAGTGGCACTCCCCATTGTCATGCTCACAATAACGTACTTTCTGGGCGGTTTCAGCGTTCGCTTTTTGAATCAGCCGCTCTACATTGTCCCCGGAATGGTGTTCAACAACGTCGTCGCCATGCCTCTGCTTCTCATGGAAGCCATTTCCAACTCCGACGTCCTACTGCCACTGCTTCGCGACAATGAATCGATCGAGCAGGCTTTGGTGCGTGCCAAGGCCTATGTTCTGCTGCATGGCATTGTTCACAATCTAGCCCGTTTTGCGCTTGGACCTGCAATGCTAAAAGGCTCGGGGAACAATAAAGACCACCGGCACTCAGATGCTGAGCGGGCCAACTCAGAACCTGCCCAGCAATCTCCTTCAGAGACAACAGCTTTACTGGCGTCCTCTGCTGCGAGTATAGAAGAGGACGTCCACGATTTCCTGCGTAAGCGCGCTAGAGTGTTATCAACCACTAGTATTGACCTGGACGAAACCGACGCGCTGCTGTACAAATACCGTGAGCTTGGCGTAGAGGAAGTCCAGGACGATGGTACCACTGTGTTTCGACGCAGAGGTACCCTCAGCGCCCTATTTTTAACGAATCCACCTTCCCAAGATCGCGTGGAAGAAATTGACCCACTAGCAACTGGCCCGAGTTTGGATACACCTTTCCCGGTACCCTACGAGTCCAAGACCCCCGAATCTCCACCTTTATGGAGAAGAGCACTGGAGTACATTGAACAGTTTTTGAATCCAGCCGTGTGCTCTGCCATTTTGGCCGTGTTCATTGGAATCACCCCTCCTTTGCACTACATTTTTTACAAGAACGTCGCCGTCAGGTCTTCTTTTACTCAGTCCATCAAATCCATTGGTGGCCTATATCCAGCCCTTCAGCTGTTTGCCTTGGGAAGCAAGCTTACTGCACCGCTGAAACAGCCTGTGCGCAAGTCAACTATTATTCTCATTGCCATTGTGCGTTTTGGCTTAGCCGGTGCCATCAGCATATCCCTTGTCTCATTTATGACCACTCACGCCTCACCTAATTTTTGGCCTATGGATCCCATGCTAAACTTCGTGCTCATGATTACCCCGGTTGGTCCTCCCGCCATCACCCTCGCCGCCGTGGCCGAGATTGCGGGCGTATCACCAGAAGAAGTCACAGCGGTGTCAAGAACGTTGCTCTATTCGTACGCTATTGCGCCACTAGTTGCACCTAGTGTTGCCATGGCTCTTTCCATTGCGTACCAGATCAAGTCATGATTTCCTAAGTACCATGGAGCGTTTTGGATTTTTTTCTCTAATTTTATCTTTTTAGTTAATAAATAGTAATGACCTTGACAAATTAATCAGTGCACCCGTTTGACGCGTTAATTTTTGTATCTTTAAAGGTTCTGACATCAATAGCGTCGCATGCTACCGGCTATATACTAATCTTGTCATATACAGTATATTTCGATCTATCCCAAAATGCACAACGATCTCCACATGTATAAAAAATAGTTGTTTTACTCATGCTTCAAATAATATTTGCGGGCCTTTGGATCCAAGCTTTATCTTGCTTAAATTTAGCTCCTAATCTTATTCTTATTCTTCCTAACTAAAGTCAGCTAAAGTTTTAATACTACTACAAAAGTTTCAGCAGCCAACCGAGATGCCCATAAAATTAGTAGGATTAATTAATGGATCTGATGGCCTGACCAGTCAAAGTTAGATAATGTTTTCTCTCGAACTGAGTTTTTAAAGGATTTCTGTTTCTGGTATCCAAGGCACTCTGGTGACGTAGTGGTTCGCATTAGCGCAATTAAAAAAACTGCTGAGACTTGAGCGAACTTTGTGTGGGCGAGTGCATGCCTTGTAGTTTTCCAAGATCAATGATGCCTGGATGGAATGTCAGAGGGATCTAATATCAAAGAAAAAAATCCACAGTAGAATTTGAAGAATCCCACGTGCATTATTTCAGCGCCTGGACTAGTACGCTGAACTGAGAAGTGAGTTGATAGTCCAAGCATAATTCCTTCACAATGTTTGCTAGAGTGAATGTCGCGACTGCTAGAATTGCTCATCACCAGTGCGAAGTTGAAGGTTCAGCGTTGTACTTCATTTCAAGGCGCTTCAGCCGACTTGGCTCAGGTGTTTCGAACTTTACGGAATTTTGGAATGCCCCGGAAACAGGAATTTAAGTTGGGCGGCGCCGCACATCATGTTTTATGGTTGTCCGCATTAGGCAACTGTGTGTAAATCCAGAGGTTCATTCCATGCCTTCTGAACAGAGATGAAATCTTTGACATGTCCATGGGAAGTGGTTCCAAGTGCAGTATACGTTACAGAGAACGCACTCTAAAGGTAGAAAAAGAGAAGACCATTAAAAATTCATGTAGCTAACGCCAAGGTGGGAAGACCATAGCTATAGATAGAGCAGTAGGTGGACAGCAGACGAAAAAAAGCCTAGGAATACACCAGCTCTGGCTGTTCGTTTCAGAAGGGCCCACCCTGCTCACGAAAGCCATCAATTGATTCGAACAACCGCGATGCCCATGGAGATGATGACGCTGATCTGGAATTTACATCAACCCCCACGCATGCAATGGAGCTTTATAAGCTGATCATTTGCGATTGGAGGTTACTTCTTTGACCTCAGCGCTATGTCGAATAAAAAAACAAAGCAAGAATTCAAGAGATAAAGATGTATTGCTTCTAAAGGCTTTAAATATTCTCTAATATTATTTTTCAGTGTTCAAAATGCAGCCATTGAATAGAAAATATTGATGATAAATCTGTTTATAGAATAGAGAATTGTAGATGATATGATGGTATAAAAGGGATAATAATAATCATGAAAGCAACGGATTTCGGACGTATTTGTACCAACGTTCGGATCAATACCAAAAGAGATTTGTATTTGGAATTACTAACTATAAGTCCGATCACCATTGAGAATATAGAAGGAGGATTATATATCGCAACGTCGTAGGCGCTCGTACAAAACTTCCAGCGCGTCCAAATAGGCCTGCTGCACATATTTTCTTTTGGGGGGCCTGTGCATGTGCATGAGTATGTAAATATAGACTCTCCTCCGTGCACAAAACCTTATTTGCCTCTCCATTCCTGTCACACAGGCCCTTTTTATTTTTGCTCTAGAGCTGTTGTAAATTTTCTTCCTCCTTCATTATATATATTTCACGCTACACATTTCGCCATGACCTATTAGTGTTGAGTCTACTTCAATAATACCGCCTCGTAGCTACACTTACAACTTAACGACCGTCATGCTTATGCCCATACCTAATAACTAATTGCACATACACACACACCTAACTATGAATTATTCTCGAACTACCAAGCTCAGCTCGTATCGATCTGTCCCTGAATTAAAGCGTTCCTTATCAACACGAGATTGCTTTGACATCTCATTCGGTAGCGATTCATCCCACCATCATGATGCAACCGGCACTAATACAAGTGGTATGACCGTCAACAATATATGTCCCGCCAGAGTGGTGAATGCGACTCTAAAGAAATCGCAGTCTCTGTCGCATAAACAAAGACAAACGCAACGTACTTACAGATACTCAGAGGTGAGCGAGGCCATTCCAGAGGGAAAAACATCAATACAACGTTCAGCTCTACGACAAGAGACGCCCATACTGTCGCACCCATCTCGGAGTGGTAATAAGCCAGGTACTCGCAGCCGGGAAGCATCAGCAGCTAGAAGGGCAGCGCGTCATGCGACTTTCCATCTTGATAAATCCCTACCCCCACTGCCGACGTTGACTGACTCTTCTTGGACGTCTCCAGACGAGTTCGATGAGGAGCTCGATGTGCCGCCAGCTGTAAAACGGGCAATTCCCGCCTCGTCTCCTCTGATTCACATCAATAACAATTCTTCCAACCTCTACATGTTTGAGAGCATGAAAGACTTTGAAACGTTCACCACGACTTTCTCACTCCCACAAGCGGACATCATATACGATTACGATCCGCGCGCGTCTGTATATCAGTTCGACGATCGTGTCGACGTCGACAACGAGACTGCACGGACGCCTGCAGGCGCTTGCTCTCCCAAAAAAAAGCCTAAGAAAAAAAAGAAAGTGACCAACGCTTTGCCCATCACGAAAAATGCTGCTGTTGCTTCCCCAATGAGACAAAAAAAGAATATGGCTGCCAAAACCAAGATTCCGGAAGAAGAAAATGAGGACTCGCGGCGGTATAGTCCAAAGTTCGCTAGCCTTCCAACTACTCTAAATTCCGATACAGGAATGCAAACAAAACTAGAATCAAAAAAGGCTAGAGAGGTTGAGCTCCATAAGTACCTGGCTGCTGCTGCTGACCCATCCATTTACACGACTAAACCACTACGAATAGCATCAATGGTGTCCAGGCAAAGCACATCCACTAGCATGGTCAGTTCTAAGGAGACCCTTCAGACCACTTTAAATTCTCAACGCTTCAGCGACCGCAATAGCCAGCGCTCAGACGGCTTCACCGTTCCCCCGCTTTCTATTCGACGCCTTTCTGTTCACCATTGGAAGTGCCTCGAGACAGATGAACATACTACTATTGAGCGCCCCGGAAGCCCTAATTTGTCTAAACTCTCCCCTAAGAAGGTTCCTGCTATTCCTCCTAGAAATGCATCAAGACTTTTCCTTTCTTCGGAAAGAATGTCGTCTATGTACTCACCGTCCATGTCTTTCCAAGATTCCCTTTCGAGGGCAAAAGCCTGGGGCCATTCTCAGAACTTCTCACCTCATAAGCGTCAGGAATCAACTTTGTCTCTCCGCAAGTCAAATAGCACGGGGTCTCTCCGATCCCGCCGTTCATTTACTTCCGGCTTAGAAATAAGTATTCCTGCAGTCGCGGCGCCCGCAACTATTGAAACAACGCAGACTGTCGACGAAGACAATGACAGCTCGGGCACACCGAATGTTGAAAGCGTCGTACAGGCATTTATTTCTGAAGACCTTGCTGCCCTGGATGCGGCTTTATCTTTTGATATGTTTGAGCCCAATCTTTACGTACCCTCTTCGACTGAGCACTCCCCCATCTCTTCTTACATTTCAACACCCGCTCAACGTACCACGTACAATCCCGCCACTACATCACCCTCTGCTGCTTCGTTTGTGACTGCTGCCACTTCTCCGAGCGTCACAAGTCAACTCTCCGGATTCACAGAAAATCTGTCGAGAAACCCATCTGACTTCACTTCTTCTATACCTAGCAGCCCGTTTTCGGTGTATACTGACATATATTCTGATAGTAGCAATATGCCTTCACCGAACGTGAATTCATTTCGCTCCTCGTTATATGCCAAATGTCAGTCATCTCCTTCACTTGCTTTCTCAGCTCCTGGAAATTCATCTTTTCCAGTTGAGACACCACAAAAGAAAGTAAAACGCTATAGACTCGCTGAAGCAAATGTTACACCGGCTGTGACTATAATAAGTGGTGATGAGGATGAGGCGGTAATGCCTAAGAAACAGTCCATATCAAACAGATTTAGACTGTTTACTCGCAAGATAAGAATTTCCAGCGGGCTTTTATCGATACGTGAAGATGGAAGGAAATAATTCATTATATTCTCTGTAAGGCAATAAAAACAAGTTGGAATTCATAAGGAAATAATAGCCCTTGAACAAATGCCAGTTATAGTAAGTTTAGTCATTTTTGTTTTGGAAAAAGACCACAATGTTGGCAAGTATTCTCAA
Source organism: Geotrichum fermentans (assembly GCA_030564905.1). Classification (NCBI taxonomy): domain Eukaryota; kingdom Fungi; phylum Ascomycota; class Dipodascomycetes; order Dipodascales; family Dipodascaceae; genus Geotrichum; species Geotrichum fermentans. The sequence continues at coordinate 2,121 of JAJMAG010000018.1, read as the reverse complement.
ATTAAGGTTTGGTAGTGCCTGAAAAATGGCTTACTTTGGGAGGATTATCACAAAACTCGTTGTTATGTCAAGAGTATAGACTAACTACTCATGATTTCGATATAAAAATGCAGGCAATTGCTCAATGTATTCAGTAAAAGGCTAACCAAAAATAATTATAATGAATTACTCCTCATTATCCTCTAACAAAGAAGAACTATTCCCTACTATCGTCACTAGTACTAGTGAACCTGCAGAGCAGGATAACAAATCTAATGCAAGCTCGACAACCTCTGCCCATAAGTTAGGACTTGTGTCTGCCACTTTCCTTGTTTTCAACCGCATGGTGGGAACCGGGATCTTTGCTACACCCTCGACTATCCTAGCCATGTCAGGCTCAGTCGGGACTGCTCTTCTCATGTGGCTTGCAGGTATCCTCATCGCCGCTGCTGGCTTGCTCGTCTACATGGAATGGGGGTGTGCAATCCCAAAGAATGGAGGCGAAAAGAACTACCTTGAGTATTATTTCACCAAGCCCAAATTCCTTATGTCGTCCATGTATGCGGCGTACTCGTTCTTGCTTGGGTTTGCGGCATCCAACTCGGTCGTCTTTGGCGAGTACTTGCTGGTTGCGGTAGGCGTGGAGCCTGATAGATGGAACCAACGAATTATTGGGCTAGCGTGCATCACGGCTACATTTTTGATGAACTCGTTCAGTGTCAAATGGGGGCTCGTAGTCCAGGACATACTGGGAGCTTCTAAACTGCTTGTTATAATGGCTATTGTTGTTTGCGGTTGGATTGCGCTTGCTGGCAAGTTCAATATTTCCAATACTCATGCCTTCGATCATCCCTTTATGGCAACTGTTTCTCCAAGCGGATATGGAATTTCCATGGCCCTGTACAATGTTATTTGGTCATTCTTGGGCTATTCCAACGTCAACTACGCGTTGGCTGAAACCAAAGACCCTGTGCGAGCCCTGAAGATATCTGCTCCCATTGCCCTTGCTGCTGTCTCACTCCTTTATTTGCTTGCCAATGTTGCCTACTTTGCTGTTATCCCTACTGAGGAGATGAAAACCTCGGGCCGCATTCTTGCTGCTTACTTTTTCAAAATCATCTTTGGCCCGCAGACCGAGAGAGTCGTCAGTGCCTTTGTTGCCCTATCTGCTTTAGGCAACGTCATGTCTATCGTGTTCGCTCAAGGCCGCCTTATTCAAGAGTTTGGCAAAGAAAACATTCTGCCCTGGTCGCGTTTCTTCGCGTCCAACCGGCCTTTCAACACGCCCATGGCCGGCATGTTCCAGCACTGGTTTGTGTCTGCCATAATCATGCTTGCGCCTCCACCTGGCGATGCCTACAACTTCATTGTGAATCTCATTTCCTATCCACTGTCTTTTGTGAATGCTGCAATTGCCATTGCACTTATAATGATCAACCTGCAGCCTGAGAAGTACCCGGATTGGGCACCTCCTATCCGCGCAACTATCCCCATAACTGGATTCTTTCTCCTAAGCAGCTTGTTTCTGATGTTTGCGCCTTTCATTCCTCCTCCCGAGGCAAGCCAAAATGTATATGTTGCGCTTCCCTACTGGTTACACTGCTGTGGCATTCTGTTCTTTTTGGTAGGTGCAGTATACTGGTATGCTATGCGCCACTGGTTCGCCCCTGCAGTTGTAGATTTAGACAATGATTTGAATGAACCGTCCTTTGGACCCGATGGATTGGAGCTGTTTGAAGTTCCTCTCGATAATTGATGACATAGACTAGACCGCACGTTACACAAATTGATGTAAACCAATACAATCTCTCTATATTATAAAGTAGTGTAAGCAACCAAGAACTGGAATCACTTCAACTAATGGGTCTTTGCGTGAGAAAAACTTGCACTTATAAAGTTTCACCACCTTAAGTTAATCGAAATTTTGCTATTTATTGATTCTGGCTCCTTCGTTGAGAGGAGGCTGGCAGCCCGACTTGCGCGGGAGAGAGCTTGGAACCACTACGTGACCAAACGCCCACCGATCCCAGAGGGATCCATTGATGAACCTGTTCCAGGGGAAATGTCGTCTAGACAGTCTAGGCCATTTAGACAATCAGCACCACCGCTAATGGACTCGGGTCCCCCGGGTATCCTGGCTGG